>JAQZBX010032935.1:0-25608 GCA_029593785.1 Cabassous unicinctus | reverse complement strand
GTCTTCAGGATCGAATCCTGGTGAAGACTGGAGGAGGAGGATGAGAAGAGCTGAAACAGACACAGAGAATTGCCCAGTGAATGGACACAAAACAGCAAATGGGGAAGGGGGGGTTTAAAATGGATCAAGTAAACTAAGTTTGCTATACTTATACTTATTTCAGGGCTGGCTTCACCTTTGTGATGATAACTACTCTATTCTCCAGTTTGTAGCCTGGCAAATTCTGCCCCTGATGGCTCATGGGAAGGCAAACTTGAGACACCCCTGTCTCCTGTTCCTTCACTGGTGCCAATAACACTGCTTTCTCTCATGACTTCAAGTGTGGATTAAATTGCTGCTTGTGGATTTCTTGACCTTCAGTGTTGAACATCTACTCTTCCAGTCCAGTGGCCACCAGAGTCCTGTTATCTCTGAAGAATGGGGAGTCGGGGAGGCCTCCCACCTTGAATGGTGAGATTCCTAAAAACAGCAATTCATGAGAGAAACCAGTTTCCCTGTGGCTTCCATGACCTCAGTGAGTGTATACTGGAATTAGTATTGCTCATCCAAGGTCTGCCAAAGTCAAAATGGGAAATATTCTGAAGTAAAAGACAATTGTACTTTAAAGCAACTGGGAACTTTTTGGTTATAAGTCAATAATTAAAGAACAAAATTCTTGTGCAAAATTTCATGGTCACAGTGCAGATTAATTAGAAATAGCCTTCAAAGAGGTCTTTAAATTTTATCTTACAGTTAAACTTATTTTGTAAGAGAATGAAAACTAAAAGTAACAGTGAGTTGTGTGTTTCTGTGTTTAACTCTCTATTTGTGTCTGCCTATTCGTTCAGTATATATCTTCATTCATTGGGATGGTAATAACAGATTAACAAATGAAAATTCTTAAAAGAGCTCTATTCAAATTGTAAAATTAAATATGTGCTTATATATGTGAATAAGTATTCCTGGAGCCAAAATTAGTCTAAGCAGGGTAGAAGGGTCATATAGAAATCTGGATATAGAAACTATTGGGAAAGGGAAAGTTTTTCCTAAGATCTTTGACCTACCCAGCCCTCAAGGCCTTCTCCTTGCAAGAGCTGTAGGGAAGGACAAGGTGTGACAGATTAAAACTCTTATGGCTGGGGAATTAATAATCACGGTTTGTCCTGTCATTCCTCATTTTAAACCTTTTAACAGCCTATAAATAAGGGTGGTTAATAATCCTATTACCAATTTCCATAAGTAAAGAAAAAGTCCTTGAAAGCTATGGAAAGATCTTTTAAGACAAATTAAACAATTATAATTATTCCAAAACCTAGCAGTCAGTATGCTTTTAAAAACTACTCAGTTTCAATTTTATTTAGCTTAGGTATTATCACCCTATGTTTATAGAATACTAATAAAATAAATCAACATTATATGTCTTAAATCTTTAAGATGATGAAAGTTGTAAGTTCATGCCTAAGAAAATCAAGTTAAAGAAATGTAGATCTGCCCACTTTTAAATGGATAAAGTAAATTTCATTGTAATTTAATAAGCTTATTTTAAGGTAAAGTGAGCAGTCTATGTGGTTATTGTTAATTATAAGGAATTTGTAAAAACATTTTCTAAACTGAAGCATTTAAAATGGCTAATCCCAGGAAGCCATTATTAATTAGAAACCTAAATTGATATTAATAACAAAGTAGCTTCATAACAGGGAAACCTGTCAGAGGTCACCTCAATCTGCCTTTTGAAATTATGGTAAAGAAAGATAACCTTGATTCCAGTGGGAATCTTAGGTTTTCATAAAATAATGAAAAAAGTAGTTTTCCTGTGCTGCTAAAGTAAAATACTTGTTAATTAACGTAATCATGGTAAAGGTATAGAAGTGAAAAGCAAAGTACTGAAATAGTTAAGTTCATTTGATATGTTATACATTACATTGAAAGTGTTTTAAAAGTGTATAAAGATTAAAAGAAATAGACTTCAGTATTGCAAACTCTTGTGTATCCAAGCCATACCCAAATACCCTGCATGATGCTTCTCCATTTGAGTTATTGGCTAGATTGGTCACTGACCCCTAAAACAATAAAAGTATCTACTACATCTCTGGTTATGTTCCTGAAGTGGATGGAGAGTATGTTGCAGTTTCAAACTCCTGCAACAACCAGCAATGGCTTGATATGGCCAGATGTACAATGGATATTGCCTCCAGACTGGAACTATTTCATAGTTCCAAAGGGTGCTATGCACCAGGCCAGTGAAAAGACTGAAGCGTACCTTCCTTGCTTCTCTCTAGGATCAATGATGCTGCAGCATACTGGTTGTGTGAAGAGCATACAAATCAGAGCAACAATTACCAGAGTATTGCAAGTAGAACTTAAACCAAACACAATTGGCATTATGGCCTTCTTCCATGGAGAGATAACATGTATGGTATCACAAGCCTGGAGCTTGGATCTATTAACCACAGCTTGGTTTACTGTTCTTAACTTAAAGGGTGTCTTTTTCTGCATTCCACTCCACCCGGATTCCCAATTCCTCTTTGCCTTTGAATGGCAGGAGTCCAACTTTAAACCTTCAGTCAGCTTATGTGGACTGTGTTGCTGCAAGGGTTCCAAGATGGCCCCCATATTTTTAGGAATGCCTTAGCTCAGAACCTCGCTGATCTTCACTTGTTTCAGAGCCCCCTCCTACAATATGTGGATAATCTGTTACTTTGCAGTCCAACAAAGAAAGTTTCCAATGCCAACACCATTTTAGTATGTACAAGTGCCAGCCATTGGATAAACTGAAATACCTCTTCAAGAAACAAAGCTAAGTAGTGTCTGTGTCAAAGCCGGATGTTCCCTCTAACTTTAGCCCAAATGCCTATTGCTAGGGGAAGGTCAAGCCAGACACCCCTTAAGAAATCTTGTCTGTTTCCTTATACAGTAACTAGAAAGGCAGTGACTCTGCCCATCCCCCACTTAGCTGTTTTAGGCATAACCACTACCATGAAAAAACTGGATTGACAATTTATACCAAAGCCCACTATCTACTACAGTCTCTCCCTAGAGCTAACTAACAGCATAGAAGAAACCAGCCGTGCCTTAGAAGTTCTAACACAGTAAACGGACTCTTTTGCTGCTGTGGTGTTGCAAAATGGCAGGGCATTTAACATGCTAACAGGAGGAATGCTGTCTCTATGTAAATCACTCTGGAATAGTCCTAAACAGCATTCAAAACCTGCAAGATGAAGCCCACCAACTTCGGGAGGATGCAGCCTTTGGCACCTGGACTTTCTTACTCTTGTGGTCTGGTACCCTTTTAGTAGAACCATATATTTAAAAATTCTAACTAAGTTTATTTCTTCCATAATCAACACCTTGTTAGTCAAGTAGGGATTTCGCCCAGCTCCACCCACAGTGCCAGACTCATCTTCTCTCAACCATATTAGAGTAGCAAGAGGGTTTTACACCTTGTCAGGTAGGGCCTACTGCCGCTAACCAGCAGGAACTAATTACAGAAGAAAGACCACCGTCCTTCAGCACTCCCTTAAGAATAAGGGTTTAAAACCTCTGAGGGGGGAACTGAGGCAAGCTATTTTAGGGACTGGGAAGACGAATCTAAAACCTGGCAGAAAAGCATGGCTGTGAAATACATGGCCATGGAACCCTGCAGGGAAACCCCCTGAGGTAAAGACCCCCACCAGAAGGCTGCTGGAAGAACCCTGTGAGGATCCTCCATTTGGAATGAGATTTTGTCCGGGGTCAAGGAGAAGCCCTGGATATTCTCAAGGGGCCTTATCATTGGGCCATCCCAGGGGAATTGCTGTTGGATGGAGTGTTCAATCAAAACAGCAAACATCTGGGATCCCTCCCCTGGACATTATCAAAGGGAGGAATAATTAATGGTTTAAAAAGTAGCAACACGAGCTAAATAGCTCTCTGTCTGCCTGGAGCAGCCTGCAAGTATACCTGGGGCCCCATAATCTGTTATTTTCTCCCATTTCTATTCTCTTCTTTCATTTCCTTAATAAACTACTGGCCTAATTTTTAAAAAAAGAAAGAAAGAAAAATTAATGCCTACACTTCCATCACTCACCCACACTGTATCAAAAAACTAAATGCTGATCGCTTCCATGGCATACTAGACCTAGAAGTCAAGGCCTTTATGTAATACCAAGGCAGACAAGTCTCATAACCACGACTGTTTCCTATTGCTGTTTCTAAGAACATGTTCAAAGTTTTAAAACTTCTGCATGCAAAAACTTCAATGACAAGAAATTGAATCAAGGCATCAGTTCTAATGAGGTTGTCAATATCCAGAAAACCGTCGTCCTCAGGGACAGATCTGTAATGTCACATCTGTACGTCTGTAATGTCAAATCTCAATCTCTTGCTATAAATTTAGGACTAGATGATGATGAATCATTACCACCAAAAAGACACAGAGCTCGTCACCTTCAGGTAATCAGTCATCCTGACATCTGCTTTTAGGCACATGAGAATGGGCAGCTCCCTGGGCCCTGTGTATCCTTGACACTATTGCCACTGGAAATCTGGTTATGTTTGCTGTGGACAAGAATACCAGGGAAAATTACAAGGAAATCATGGCCAATGGGAGTGGCATTTAAGCAAGGAAGATATTTAAACAAGGAAGTGGGTGGCCAAGATAAGAAGGAAAGAAGCAAGGCATCTCATAGAACTCTTTAGCTTTGAATATACAGGGTACAATGGCAGATGTATACGCCAGAAGTCAAAAGAAAGGAGAAACAGAGGATTCCTAAAACGTGCAATGACATCATCTCCTGTCTTGGCAAAAACCCAGCTTTCATTGGATTTGTTGCCCCAGCAGGAAGAGCTGAAGAATGGTGGTAACCTCATCACCACAAGGCTGTGTCAGAATTCCAGGGCAAGGCAGAAGCGGTGCCTCCGGGTATTCTCTTGGACAGCCAAATCAGAAGGCTAGAAGAGCACATTCCATACACTTTACCACTACTTTGGGAAGACCCGGATTTTAAGTCACAACAGAGTAGAGGTAGTTTAAAATACATTTGAGCTATGACATAAATTTCTAGTCACTCTGAATAGTTGAATAGATGCATAGTGAAGTGAATGAAACCCGTAGCATTTATTAGAACCGAAACAACTGCGAAACTGCAAGTCATGTCCTAAAGAATAAAGCTCTGTTTAAAACTACTACTGTAAAATAAATAAATAAATCATTCTTGTAAAAATTCCAAACAACGCAGAAATGTATAGAGTGGAAAATAAACTTCTCTATAATTAAGGGGAGAATTAGGGACAGAATAAGTATCAGGGATGCCTTTGCTAACATTTACTTTATGTTGGAAACAAACGATTTATTTGTTTGACAGAAGAGGTTTCCCGGGACTTGGTCAAATAGCTTCCTAAAAAGCTGAGCTAAAATGTCCCTTAGTCGTGGAGGAAATTTAGAGTGGGTGCAGATGAAACAAGAATGATAGAATGCTGCTTGTTGGAAAGTTAAAAACCCTGTCCCTTTGTCAAACTTACTGGCTCAAAGTGCCAGTTTCAGAATAACCTGTTTGGAATTACTACCTTCTGTAGAATAATTATTCACTCCCAGTTTTACCCAGAAGGACAGCCTCCATTCGGACTTTCTGCAACACTGAACAAGATGTCTTCCGCCTAAAGTAGCTAGACATTATATGTTTTTTTGAATTAAGTGTTAGAAATTAGCCTGTCAGAGAAAAAGCTATTGAAATATTTATGTCAAAACGTTGCTTTTATTTCCTTTCTTCTCTTCACAAATCTGTACATGATTTCTAATATTCTTTTGCTGCTGCGAGTTTGTTACCATGTCAGTACTCAGTTATTTTTAGAGAAGTAGGGATACATCTTTATTACATGGAAATGAGGAAAAGAAGATTCACATAAAATAATAGAAACCAAAGAATAAAAATCAAAGTGCTTTTTAGGCTTGGGATGACATCATTAGGGTAAGTAATTTGAGTAAATACTGCTAAAGTAGCAATTACCATGGCACCTATTTTCAAATGATTATTGGAATTTTGGGATGAATAAGAGGCCACAGTGGGTAACCACTTCCAGATGTCATGTGTCGATCATTATTATATTTCTGCATATCGCCATTCCCGTTCCCACTTTCTACATAAACACTGGGCAAGCGTTTGAAATATTGCAGGAAATGCTGCAAACGTGTTCAAATGCTTGCCACATACACACTTTGGAATCTACTAAAAGGACACACAGGAAAATTATAATATGCATTCTGTCCTCAGAAGTCATTTTAAGCTTTTCTCTCTTTTGCTTTCCCCAAGTCTCTGCTATATCCACCCTAAAACCAAAAGCATGGCTTTCTTAACCCGTCAAAGAAATGAAAAGTGGTGACAAGACTCTAGTTTTAGGAATTCTTTTTACCTTAAAAATTTATTTCAGAGTCTTGGTGCAGGTTTGTTATATTACTCAGAAGAGAAACCATAGCAAATGGAAATGATGACTGTGGAATGCTACATGAGCTTCTTGAGTTGCCCAACAGATTTGGAGCTCTGTGACACAGAACCATGGGTTTGAAAACACAGCACATAGATGGAGCAATGGATTTCATCCACAAAGCTCTAAAAAAGTTACTTCTAGATGGCTTTCTTCATTCTAGGGAACAAAATTTCAACTTATTTGTCCTGGTACTGATATTTAAATATAATAGTCCCCAGAGGGGTCCTTGAACTCTGAATTTGATGACCACCTCTAGATGTGTTGAGAACGACTAATCTCATACTTATGATGAGCAGATGTAGTGTACTTTATGTACTCACACCAGCACACATTGGAAAGGTTTTCAACGGTACAGAGTACAGTACGGAGTAAAGAAACAGTGCACTCTGTACTCTGAAAGTCTGTGAAGTGTCTTTTAACAATAATAACAATAATGCAGTAATGATAATAATGTTAGCATATATATAGCTAATGAGCTTCCTCTTTTCTCTGTATCATAACACATATGTTTCCTCTAATCACTTGTGTCTGACCCTGTCTACTTAGGAAACCCTGCTAATTCTTCACAGTCTTAATGAAGGAAGAAATCACCATCTGTCTGAAGCTTTCTCTGACTTCCTTCCATTCCAAAAACATTCAAGTTTTCCACTCTTCTTCAGTGATTGTTTTTGCTGGTCTACAAACCTTTCTCCTTTATTACTATTAAACCTTTGGGAGAGGGGCTAAATTGTATGGCCCTCTGATTGACACCTAGTACAATGGCCTGTAACTTAAAAGACACGGTCAATGTTATGGTTGATTGGTTATGTTTTAGAGCTGAGAACTGGGTGAAGTAAATGGGCACTTCCCCTGGTACACAATTTAAGGGGTGTCCAAAACACACCTAATCAAGATAAATAATATTTCATGAACTAGTTTTAAAAATTGGAAACAATGTAAATAATTTTGACAAAACATCAGAATTTGAAATAAAAAATGGCATACCAAGACGTATTAGGGCCTGAGAAAATAGGTAAAATCAATAATACTAATCATATCTTTTTTTGTCAACATTGCTAAGTAAAGCTCTATGTTTCTAGAGAACAGTGAGAGTTGGAAAATTAGCTAAATAAATTATTGTTTTGCTTGGCAAGAGAATATTAGAAAGTCATAAAAATCTCTAAGATGAATTTTTAAATTAGCATTCATGTTGTAGTCTTAACTTATATAGTATGATCAAAAATGTGATAAAAAGATGTGGAGTAAAATTTTGTGGGTCATATACAATTGTTAACATTAACTAAGTTGAATCATAACCTATAAGATTTTTCTCTCATTTTCTAATTTCCAATGCTTTTTCCTCCTTTCACACAGAGTTGGCATTTGTTTCAAATTTTTTTCTTAGGAAACATTTAAAACATATTGAACATTATAATATATCTCATCACTCTCCCATTCCAAAGTTTAAATAAATGTTGGCATTTTACCAGATTGGCTTTACAGTTTGCTCTCCTGTTTGTCTGAGAAATTCATTTCCTCCTTCTACTTTTTGCAACGGACACCATTAATATGTTCCCTTTTTGTATCTTTTCTGTGTATGTTTATTAGAATTATATTATGCAGCCATATAATAATGATTTTGTGGTTAGCTTACAAGTTGAAGACAATGGAATTGTATTTAAATATATCTATATATTTATATATACACACATTTTGTATGTATGCATATGAATGCATATGTGTGTCTTTTATCAATTGGCTTTTCTCATGATATAATTTGTATTTGAGATTATGTATTCGATACATATACATGAAGTTCATACCTCATGATATTGCTTCTTGTTTTTAACCATTATAAATATTTCTCATGAAAATTTCCATACCAGTGTCTATGTGAGTTCATGCAGAAAATTTCACTTAAAAGGACTTAGAGGATAAAATGCCAGGTGATAGGAAATGGCACCTTTAACTCTATTAAATATTGCCAAGAAAGCTTTTAAAACTATTTGTTCTTTATTAATATTCTCAACAGCAAATGATGGTTATGGGTCCCTACATACTTTCTTAATAATTAGTGGTTTCCAGATGTATATTTTTGCTCATCTAATGGATGTAAATAGTCATTTAGTTCACTTAATTGATATCTCCTTAATTGCTAGTGACATTGAGTGTGTTTTCATGTTTTTGTCCATTTGTAATCTTATTCTTTTACTTTGATCATCTGCTGATTGAGTCATTTGCTTTTAAAAAATGATTTGCAGAAGTTCTCTATATTCTGGATACTAATCCTTTAATGTATAGGTTTTGCATGTATTATATCACAACCTATGTTTTTTACATCTTTTGCCATACATAGACTTTAGCATCTAGTATGTTCAAATCTACAGTCTTTCCTTTTATGGTTTGTGTAGTTGTGTCTTATTTTAAAAATCTTTTCTTTCTCCAAAGTTATAAAGATATTCACTTGTAGTTTCGTAATATTTTAAAGTTTGCTTTTTACATCTAGATCTTTAATGCATCTGGAAATTAGTCTTTCCCATATAAACTGAGATCAGGACTTAATGCTATTATGTGCATGTGTGTTGTATAAAGATACATAAATAGATGCTAACAGGGAAGAAAACAGAGACAGAAAAACCTAAGAGAAAAAAAATGGGGGGTTAGAACTGCTGTAACAGAATTGAAACATGAAAGGAATAGGGGTCATTGAGTGAGGGAACAAATTTAAACAAATCATAGGAACTGGGGAATAAATTCTTAAACAAACAAACAAACAAATAAACGGAAGAGCTCAATACTCCTGGAGAAGGAGCAGAGGAAAGAAGCTTCCTCCTGGAGGTGAAGCAATTGCACAAAAATTGCAGTCTTAAAACTTGTACTGCATTTCCAGGGCAAGAATCAGATGAAGAATAGTTGAGAAATTATGGACAGTTAAACAAGGGCTACTCTAAATGTCCAAATTAAGTTGGACCAAGCATCAAAGAAGTTCCTGAACAAAAAGCCAATCAACAATAAAATTCTAGACAGGAAGGAGAAATGGCCCTTCAGAATTAACTCATCAAGATAATCAGATGACCAGACATCAGCAAAAAATTACAAGCCATATAATAAACAGGAAGATATGTTCTGTCAAGGGAACAAATTAATACTTCATAAGAGATACAGAATTTGGAACAACTAATCAAAGAAGTTCAAAGAAATCTCCTAAATCAATTCAATGAGGTGAAGGAAATTATGGAAATAGAGCTAAAGAATATTAAAACAATGTGTAAGTATGAAGAATTTTAAAGTTTAAAAAGATACAGAACAGAAACTGTGGGAATGAAAGACACAATAATGGATATTAAAATATACTGGAGGCATACAGAAGCAGATTTGTACAAGCAGAAGAAAGAATTAGTGAACTAAAAGACAGGTCAATTGAAATCATACAGTTGGAAGAACAGATAGAGAAAAGAATAGATAAAGTTGAGCAGTGTCTCAGGGATTTGAGTTATAAGGGACATGCAAATAAATACCACAAGCAAATATCATTTCACACCCACTAGAATGACTACTATTTGAAAACCAGAAAACTACAAGTTTTGGAGAAAAGTGGAGAAATAGGAACATTCATTCTTTGCTGGTTGGAATGTAAAATGGTGCAAGTACTGTGGAAGACAGTTTGGCAGTTTCTCAGAAAGCTAAGTATAGAATTACCCTATGACCTAGCAATCCCTCTCCTAGGTATATATCTCAAAGAATTGAAAGCAGGGACTCAAACAGATATTTGTGTACCAGTGTTCATAGTGGGATTACTCACAATTGCCCTAGTGGTAGCAACCCTAGTGTCCATCAACTGATGAATGGATAAACAAAATATGGTTTATACATACAATGGAATATTATTCAGCCATAAAAAGGAATGAAGACCTGATATATGAGACAATATGGATGAACCTTGGAGACAGTATGCTGAGTGAAATAAGCCAGGAGGAAAGGGAAATATATTTTATGATATCACTGATATGAAATAATTATAATTAGCAAACCCAGAGAGTTAGAATCTAGAATACAGGTTACCAGGGATTCAGATGGGCTTAAGCAATAGGGAGTTAATGCCTAATTTGTACAGTTTTTCTATTTAGGTTGCTTGTAATGTTTTGAAATGAATGGTGGTGATGGTAACACATTATTGTGATCATAATTAACAGCACTGATTTATATATGAGTGTGGTGAAAAGGGGAAATATTAGGTTGCATATATGTTACTAGAACAAATATTAATAGATAAAACATAAGACTGTACAATACAGTGAACCTTATTGTAAACAATGGACTAGTAAAATTATAAAAATTCCCTTTCATAAATTACAACATTAATGCAAGGTGTTAATAATGGGGTAGTATATGGGAAAAAATACACCCTAATATACACTGTGGGCTATAGTTAAAAGTACAATTTTATTATTCTTTCATCAGTTGTAACAAAGGTACCACACTAAAGCAAAGTGTTAATAATACGGTTGTATTTGTGAATGCTTTATGTTTTGCCTGATTTTTCTGTAAAAAATCATATAAAAGTTGCAGACAGTAACCAAAAGAAAGGTGGAGTGGTGGTTATCAGTATTAATAATGAGGCAAAATATGACAAAATATCTTATTAAAAATACAAGAACCATTTTACAATGATAAAAAGATCACTCCAAATGGAAGACAAGATAATTATAAATATATATGTTTGTAAAACAAAGTCCTGAAATACATGAAGCAGAAAATGATAGAATTGAAGGGAGAAACAGACAAATCAACAATAATGATTAGAGACTTCAATATGCCACTTTCAATAGTAGGTATAACAAGTAGGGAGAAGATCAACAATTAATAGAAGATTGAACTAATTTAAGGAAAAATATAATAAAACCTCTATGAAACACACTGTTCCAAAACAGCACTAGCATAAACTACATACTAGGCCATTAAAGAGACATCAATCATTTCAAAGAGTTGAAATCATACAAAGTATGTTCACTGAACATAAAGGAATTAAATTAGGAATTCATAATACAAGGAAATTTGTGCCTTTTACACAGTGTTTATGATGAAGTAAACAGAAAAAGAGGAAATAAAAGGAAAATTAGAAAATTCTTTGAGATTAATGGAAATAAAAACACAATAAAGCAAAATTTATGAGACAAAGCTAAAGCAGTGCTTGAATTTAAAGCTGAAAATTCTTACATTAAAAAAGAACAAATATCTCAAGTAAGAGCCTAAACTTCCACCTAAGGCAATTAGAAAAGGAAGACCAAAGCAAACCTAATGCAGACAGAAGGAAGGAAATAATAAAGATTAAAGTGCAAAGAAATTAAACGGGTAATAGGAAAACAATAGAGAATATCAACAAAAACACAAGTTGGTTCTTTGAAAAGATCAACAAAATCCACAAACCTTTAGCTAGACTCACCAAGAAAATAAGAAAGAAGACTCAAATGATTCAAATCAGAAATTAAAGAATGGTCATCGTTAGTGAGTTTACAGAAATTTTAAAAAATGATTATAAGGTAATATTATGAGCAATAGAATGTCAACACATTGGATAACTTAGATGTAAACAACACATCTCTAAAAAGAAGTAATCTATGAAAAGTGACTCAAGAAGCAATAATCCCAATAGACCATAGGCTTAAAAATGTAGTGATTTAATTAGTAATTTAAAAGCTTCTCACAAAGAAAATCTTAGATATATTTGTCATCAATGGTGAATTCTAACAAACATTTACAGAAAAAATGCCACCAACACTTCATAAACTTTTCCAAAATAAAAATAAAAAGGAGAGCAACCTACCAAACTCATTCTATGAGGCCGATATTAACCTGATTTCAAAATAGATGGAAGTATCCCAAGAAAAGAACACTGTAGAACAATATGCCTTATGAATATAGTCACAACAATACTCAACAATATATTAGCAGCATATTAAAAGGATTATATACCACAACAAAGTGCAATTTATCCCATAAATGAAAGGTAGATTTAATATTTGAAAGCCAGTCAAGGTAAATCAACATGTTAATAGGATAAAAAGGCAAGAAAAAAAGTTTTTTAAAAATAAAATCATTCAGGTTGGGAAGGTAGAAGTAAAATTACCTCTATTCACAGATGATTTTATCTTATATGTAGTAATCCCAAGGAATTCACTAAAAGGCTGTCAAAACAAACATGTATAGCAACTTTGTAGTATACAAGATCAATATACAAAATTAGCTATACTCCTGTGTACTAGAAATAAACAATCCAAAACTGAAATAAAGAAAAACAATTCAATTTACATTATCATCGAAATGAATAAATAATTAGGAATAAATATAGCAAAAAAAATCCAAGACTTGAACAATAAAAATCACAAAACATTGTTGAATGACATTACAGAAGACCTAAATAAATGGAAAGATAGCCCATGTTCATGGATTGTAAGCCTTAATAATCTTTAGACAGCAATATTCCTCCAATTTATATACAGATCCAATCTGTTCCCTATCAAAATCCCATATGGACACATATGATAACATGGTTCAATCTTGAAGATATTATGCTAAGTGAAATAAGCCAGACACAAAAGGATAAATATGGCATGGTCTCAAAAATATGACTAAATATGAAGAATAAGTACATGGAGTTAAAACCTAGAGTATAGGTTAAAAAGAGATAAGAGGAGGGCTGCAAAGGAGTACTGATGCTTATGTATGTGGAAGTTTTAATTAACCTGACTGGAAACATGTGGAAATGGAAAGAATTGATGGTAACACACTATGGTGAGTAACAGTTGGTTTATAAATGGGATTGTGCCTAAAAAAAGGTAGCCTAGGGATGTAAATGTTAATTGAAAGAAAGCTAGCGAATAATCTAGCTGTGTTGTATAGTAAACTAATGACTTATTAGTTTACCGAATAACACAGTAAACCCGGAGGTAGATGAAAATTGTGGTTAATAGTACAAATGCAAGCATGTCCTTCTGTGAACTAGAATGGATATACGTCACTATTGTAGGGTGGTGGGAATGTGGAGAAGCTTGGGAAAAATACAATTAATGTAACCTGTGAACTATGCTTAACAGCAATACTGTAATATTCTAGCATCAATGTCAAAGCTATACTGTGTTAATAATAAGAGGGTATGGGGAAAAAATATGCCAAATGTATGCTATGGGTCATAGTGGTAATAGTCTGATAATATTATCTCATAATCTGTAACAATGGTGTGGTATGTTGGCGAAGGGGTATTGTATCTGAATTCTAACCATGTACATGATAGTTTTGTAAGTTCACAATTTCTGTAATAAAAACATAAAATGTGTTTTAAAAGTTCAAACAAAAATAATCTCATCTGGTATTATTGAAGAAATAAAAAGCCAATCATAAATTTCAAATAAAAATGAAAGTGAGCCAGAATAACTAAAGCAATCTTGAAAGAAAGAACAAAATTGGAGGACTGACACTTCTCAATTTCAACACTTATTACAAATCTACTGTCATTAAGACAGTACAATACTGGTTTAAAGACAGACATATAGATCAATAGACTATATTTAAGAGTTCAGAGATAAACCCATAAATCCATTGTCAATTGATTTTTCACAAGGTTGTCAAAATGATTCAATGGGGAAATAATCTTTTGATCAGTGATGCTGAGACAAGAGTCTATCCACATGCAAAAGAATAAGATTTAATCCCTAGATCATACAATACAACAAAAATTAACTCAGAATGTATCATAGAATCAAATATAAGAGCTAAAGCTATAAAACAATTATCAGAATACATAAGAATAATTCTTTATGGTCTGGATTAAGCATTGATTCTTTAGATATGATACCAAAACACAAGAAACAACAAAAAAATAGATAAAATGGATTTCAGCAAAATTAAAATCTCTTGTGCTACAAATGATACCATCAAGAAAGTGAAAAGAAAGTTTGCAGAATGGGACAACAGAGAATTATCATATGATGCAATTCCACTCATGAGAAGTGACCACATACATTCAGGCAAAAATTTGTACATGAATTTTCATAGCTGCATTATTTATAATAGCCAAAAAGTAGAAACAACTAAAACGTCCTTCAACTGATGAATAGATCAACAAAATATGGTCTAGCCATGCAATGAACTATTATTTGGCCATAAAAAATGAAATACTGACACATACTGCAACACGGATGAACTCTTGAAACATTATGCTGTTTGAAAGTAGCTGGGCAGAAAAAAGCACATAATGTATCATTTTGTTCACACTAAATGCCCAGAATAGGTAAATCGATAAAGACAGAAAATAGATCAGGGCTTGCTTAGGGCTGGCATTTGGGGAGATGGGAGTTACTGTTAGGCGGTTCAAGGTTTCATTTTGGGGGATGAACATGTCCTAAAATTAGATTGTGGTAATGATTGCACATAATTCTGTGAATATACTAAAAACAAGAAGTTGCACACTTTAAGTGGGTTAATTTTAATGAAATGTTGTTCAAAAGTAACAACAGCAAAAACCCCCAAACCACACAAACAAGGAAACATAAAAATCAGCACCATTTGGAGGTATTCATTAATAGTAGCAAATTGCCAGGTTTTGGTAACATACACATAGCTCCTGAGTAAGAGGACTTCAGTCCCTGGGTCTCTCTCACAGATAAATTCTGCTGTTTTGGGAAGAGAGTTATAAGTCTCTGGTGTCCACAAGAAGAGAGGTACACGTCTTCTATCAGTTTGATCAATTAACTCTACTAAGAGACATAATTTCCTTATCCTTTAAGTTTTAAAGCTAGCTCTGGAAAAACTGCTTTTGAAAATGTTTGTAATAAATATTGCAATTTTATTGAAGACTTGGTTGCTCTTTTGTGATCCAAGTTATTTAATGATTCTGTATTTATATGGTGTGTGCTCAAAGCTGGGACATCTGTGCATCAGTTGGCTATGAGTGGCTTCCTTCCTTGTGTTGCTTTGAGAGTTGGAAGGTTTAAAATTGGATAAGTACAGTGAAGGAAAACATATATCAATATACATCTGTTTTTCAAAGGGAAGACTGACATCTAAAGAGGTCATTTTTTTAACCTAGTCCCTGGGATTTCGTTATTACTGGCTTTCAGAGCAATACGGGTTGTTGAATGGACAAAAAACAAAAATTCTTTGTGTGTCCTTTATTTAACCTCAGTGTGGCCAATAATGCCTTTTCAATTCTATTTTTTATTTCTGTTTCCATGTCTATTTATTTCTAATGGTTGCCATACAGTGACCTTTCAGACACTGATTGGAGAAAATCTCCAGAAATATGGCACTTCATAGAGTGTGATTAGTGACTGTACCCCACCCCACGGTCGGGGGCCAGGGCATTTCTCTGGAGTCTGTGGTAAGCAAATTTCACCAAGGTCTGGATTTAAGAACCCAACAAGGTTTTCCTTAAAAAACAAGAAGCAACACTTTGTGAAACACAGACCTGCTTAAGTATTCATTCCAAATATAGGCCTCATAGCTGATGTCAGAGAAGCTCTAGGAGGTGGCTTCAAAGAAAAGGAGATCTTGTGGGACAGCTTTGATATTCCTGAACCAGAGATGTTTGGCCCCAAGAGCAAGACAAGTGCTCTTCGTTGGTGAATGAACTGCCTGAAGAACCGCCTAGCAGTGTCTACTCTGCCTCTGGTATATGGCTAAGAGCAAATCAGAGGCATCTCTGTGGAGAGGTGGAGGATGGTGGGATTGGAAGCCCTACCTTCAGGATTTAGATTATAACCTATAAACAGGCCTAAAGAAGACCAACCCTTGTAAATTTAGACTAATGCTGGAATAATAGACCAGGACAGGGACAATATCTTAGAAATGTGTTTCTTAAACTTTATAATTTATCCTTTCTTTTACTTTATCTCTTTACTTTCTATTTCCCTGGGGAAATGAGCAAACTTATCCAGCCAGGTGGGTAAGTGTGGAAACCATCTTTATTTTATGGTGGGGGAAGTAGGGGACTGCATCACATTCTGTAACCAGCTTGAGGGGTACACATTCCAAGGGAGAGAGTAGCTAGTAGCCATTGGCATAAGAAAAGAAAGCAAGAGTGTTTGTGAAATATGCCACAAAACAGGAGAGGATCCAAGAATTAACCTGGGCTGATTCAGACTTGCCCTGAGCGTCCAGACAAAGAATTGAATGATAAATGGGGTTGGAAATTGCCAACTCCAATCCCCTCATTCGAAAATTGAGGTTTGATGTTTAAGGAGGTAATGGGATTTATTGATATTTGCAGCACTATTTAGTGGCAATATGAACTCTAATTCAAGAGCATGTCAGGAGAATCATAGCTTTGAAGTACATCTCTCTTTAGTGTTCCAAGACTGAGCTCCAAAGATGGGGAAAGACCTCGTTTCCAGCCAGCAGCCTCCAAGTGCCCACAGTGTGTGTGTGTTCTTTCTGTCCTCTGGGGCCAAGGCTCCACCCCCAAATCAGGATGGCACTGTTACAGAAGCTTCGTCTTTCTTCGCCCCATTCCAAGGCAGAGTGAGAACTGTAGATCCCCTATTCCACAACCACACCCCAAAACATGTGCTAGCACACACTCAGGTACCCTTGCATGCCCGTCGTACCACATTGTTTGCCCAGGGACATAGTATATGGTTAGCTGAAGGAACTAGAGGAACCCGCTCAGGATGCCTCAAAAAATAGTAGCCTTGAAATAGAAGGAACTCTTGACCTTCTGAAATAGGTAAAAGGCAGTAAGAAAAGGCAAAAAAGATAGACTGATGCTTTTTCCCAGGTCATGGCATGAGAGATCCACTGTTTCTCAAGTCAAAACTTTTGGTCTTGAAGTTAATAAAGATGCATCTCAGGGACATTGAATGTTAAGTTAATATTTTCAATGTAGCCATGAGATTTTTGTCTTTTTCTCTATCTCCTTAGGTATCTTATTAACAACCGGAATGAGCCTGTGTCAGAATTGCAAGTCAGATGTCCTTTAAACCAGAGACTGCAGATGTATTCTTCTAAAGCAAGAATGTCACGTATTCTGCATTTTAATGAGCTATCATTTGACTTCTATGAAAGTGAGGGCGCTGGATAATTTCAAGCAACAGATAATGATCTCAATCAGCGAAAAATAAAATCTGATTCTTTAAAATCACTGGTAAGGGAAAATTATATTAAAAGGCCTGATACCACCTTTGCTACTGTGATATCTGTTTCTATGGAAACATTAGATACAGCTAAAGTCTTCTGTAAGTTTCAGTGGATGTAGTGGCCTCTACCAATTTTTCTAAGAACATTCTTTCACTCAAATCTGTAGCAAGAAGACAAATTATCTCTACAGAGTAATGTGTTAGATAATAAATCTTTGGTAATAGCTAATTTCTCCTGGTAAATTGTCAAAATTTGGATGATGGCAGGGGAAGAGCAGAAGTTATGACCTGGCAATCTGATCAGGCTGGTGCCCCAAGAGCAAGTGGTACAGTTAAAGATCAAATAATCAAAGTCTGTGGCAACTCAATTGTGCAACAAAACATGTGATGACCAACATGGAGATGACAGGAGGGATAAAACAGGTAATCTAAGTGTCTAATGGTGTATGGAGTTGGACAGACAGTAGTTGGTGTTGTCATCCCAGGCTGGAGCAATGAACGGTTAATATTCAAGGAGGTGGGGAATGGGGAGTTGATGCTTCGTTGGTACAGAGTTTTTGTTTGGGGTGATGGAAAAGTTTTGGTAATGGATGGTGGTGATGGAAGCACAACATTGTGAATGTGAATTATAAAATTGGAGAGTGCTTAAAATGGGAAATTCAAGGTTGAGTTCATATTACCAGAATAAAAATTTTAAATGAACCCATAGAATTGTATAATACAAAGAGTGAAACTTAATGTAAAATATGGACTATAGGCATTAATATAATTATAATAATATTATTTCATCAATTATATGAAAGATATCACAGTAATTCAAAATGAGTGTGTGCAGGGATATATGGGAATTCTTTACTTTCTGCATGATTTTTCTATAAACCAAAAACTGCTCTAATAAAAAAAATTAAAAGATGACTTTTCTACAATATCATATAAGCGGAATAAAAAAATACATACATTTTTGTGTTTGTTTCTTTCTTTCAGAATAATGTTTTTGAGATTCATCAAAGTTGTATGAATTAGTACACTGTTCATTTTTTATTGTTTGATAGTATGCAATTTTATGTGTATGGAATAAATATAGTGTTAAAACTATATTTGTAGATATTATTAAATTCTATTATATAGAACAAAATTTATTTATCCATTGACCTTTTATTAGATGATTAGGTTGTTTCTAATTTTTGGCTATTGTGAATTCAGTGGTAAGAACATTTATGTACAGGTTTTTTGTATGACTTCTTATCTCTGCATACCACCTTTGAGTGCAGTGGCTAGGTATATGTTGTGTGTTTGTTTAACTGTTTTTAGAAATTACCGAACTCTTTTCCAAAGTGGGTATGCTATTATCGACATGAAAGATCCAGTTGCTCCACATTCTCACCAATGCATATGATTGCCAGTCTTTTAAAATATGGGCATTATACTGAGTGTGCAGTGGAATTTCATTGTGGCCAAAATTTGAATTTCCTTATGACTCACAGTGTTGAACATCTTTTCATGTACTATTTGGATATTCATGTTTCATGAGGCATTGGTTCAAATTTTTGCTTAATTTTTTTATTGCAGTTATTACAGAGATGTAAGCTATGTTTTTATCAGTTACGTACTTTGCAAATACTTTATCACTTTTACCTTTTGCCTTTTTTAATGATATTTTTTGAAGAGCAAATTTTTAAAATTTTGGTAAAGTCCAAGTTGTCATTTTTTACAATGGTTTATGCTTTTAGTTTCCCTTCTAGGAAATATTTGCCCAACCCAACAACACAAAGATTATTTAGCTAGTTAATGTCTACTGGGTAGCACTTACTTTTGGAGAAGTCAAGTGGTACAATAAATTGGAAACAACTTCTCAATATAACTGGCTTACATTTTTATCCATTTGGTGATATCTCTTGATAAAGACTTTTGTATTTTAATATAATGTACTTGGTTGTTATTTTTATTGTTGTTGTTTTGTTGTTCTTTTTAAGAAATTTACCCAAGATGATGAAAATTTTTAAAATATTATTTATTGAAGTATATCATTCATACATGGACTAACATAAACTAAAGTGTATAGTAAAAGTTGTGAACTTAAAAAATAAACATGCATAACATCATACAGCTGTCCCATACATCACCCCTCCTTCAACACCTAGCATTGTTGTGAAACATTTGTTGCAAACTATGCAAGAGAATCATCAAAATATTACTACTAACTATAGTCTGTATCTTACATTTGGTGTATTTTTCCCCTAACCCATCCTATTATTTTTTTAAATATAATTTTATTACAGAGGTTGTGAGCTTACAAAACAATCATGCACATGTGTAGAATTCTCACACAACAACCCTCTATCAACACACCATGGTGGAATATTTGTTATAGATTATGAGGTAATATTACCAGACTAATACCACCAACCATGGTCCGTAGCACACATTTAGCCCACTTTTTCCATACCCCCTATTATCAACACAGTACATCTTTGGCATTGAAGCAAGAATGTTACAATATTGCTGTTAACCATAGTACATAGGTTAGACCAATTGTATTTTTCCCATGTTCTCCATATTCCCACCACCCTGCAATAGTGATGTACACAGGCTCTAGCTCACAGAAGGACACTCTTGCATCTGTATCATCAACCACAATTCTCATCCACCTCTGGGTTCACAGTGTTATTCAGTCCCTAGAATATTTTCTAGTTTTTTTTCAATTGACATTTACATCCCTGGACTACCCTTTTCAACCAAAATCCCATTTAAAAATCAGGCTGCTACTCACTATAATGTGCTACTTCAACTCTATCTATTTCCACACTTTTACAGTCAAGTTAATTAAAACTTCTACATACATTAAGCACCAGTACCCCTTCTCAGCCCTCCAGTACCCCTTCTCAGCCCTCCTCTTACCTCCTAATAATAATCTATACTATAGGTTTTAACTCCATGCATTCATTCTTTGTATTTAGTTCATGTTAAGGAGACCATACAATATTTGTCCTTTTGCATCAGGCTTATTTCACTTAGCATAAATTGGGACACTTGGGTTGCTTCTTTTGGCAATTGTGAATAACGCTGCTATGAACATCAGTGTGCAGATGTCTATTCATGTCACAGTTTTCAGTTCTTCTGGATAAATTCCTAGTAGAGGAATTGCTGAATCATATGGCAGTTCTATATTTAACTTTCTGAGGAATCACCAAATTGTCTTCCACAGAGGCTGCACCATTTTACAATCTCACCAACAGTGAAAGAGTGTTCCTATTTCTCCACATCCTCTCCAGCACTTATTGATTTTTTAATAATGGCCATTCTATGGGGTGTGAGATGATAACTTATTGCCATTTTGATTTTCATTTCCCTAATAGCTAGTGATATGGCACATTTTTTTTCATGTGTTTTTTGGCTATTTGTATTTCCTTTTTGGAGAAATGTCTATTTAAATCTTTTGCCCACTTTAATTTTTTAAAATATTTTTAAAAAATACTTAGATTACATAATTGTTACACAAAAATTATAGGGATTCCCATATGCCCCACCTCCCACACCTCTCACAACCTCCCACATAAACATTCTTCATTAGTGTGGCACATCATCTGCAATGGATATACACATCCTGGGGCTTTGCCATTAAGTATGGACCATGGTTCACAGTGTAGACCACACTCTCTCCCACACAGTTCTGCATGTTATATGATGATCTAAAATAGCCTATATCTGTCGTTGCAATGTCACTCAGGATAATTCCCAAGTCCCAAAAAAGCCCCTGTATTACAACTGCTTTTCCCTCTCCCTGCCCCCAGAGCATCCAGTGGCCATTGGCTCCACATTAATGTTGTAATTTCTTCCATCGCTTGAATCACAATATGTCTATAACAGAATACCAGTAAGTCCACTCTAGCCCATAGCTCTTCCCCCAATCCTGAGGAGTCTGGGATGGTGATGTCCACTGACCTCCAAGTGACAGGAGGCTTATATCCCATGAATAAGATGGATGGGATTATCCTGCCTGCAGCTGCAGGCTGTCTCTATTCCCTGGGATGGCCGTTGTCCATCATCATCTCCCCGCCTGGTGTCCTGGGTGAGTCCCTTGAGCTGTAGAGTAGGAGTTGCAGCTCCACCGAGATTCTGGGCCCAGCTGGCACATGGACAGCCCAAAGACTCCAGTCTCTGGATGTACACCTACAAACTCCAACACCATGTATAGGTTTGAATAGAAGGGACAGATGGACCATGTGCAGGGAAGACATAGTTGAGTCCAACTCTGTCAGTCTCAGGAGCACAGAATCCAAAGTAAGGCCCACTGATAAGGCACCAAACTCCGGAACTATCCGCCCTGATATAGGACCTGGGTGTCTCCAGAGCCCCCAGGGACCCCTCTGTTTTGGGTGATATCCACTTTGGGAGCCTATGGGGTCCTACTGAGATGTGCATAAGCATTACCTCTGGGATGACCTCCCGACTCACTTTGAAGTCTCTTAGCCATATGAACGCATTTGTCTTTACCTTTCCCCCATTTTATTCGAGGTCTTTTTCCAGTCATATTGCCAGTTGGCACTTGGTAGTAATCCCTCATTGCCAGGAAGGCTCATCCTTGGGAGTCATGTCCCATGCTGAGAGGAAGGTAATGCATTCATATGCTGAGTTTGGCTTAGAGAGACTTTGGCCCACTTTAAATTTGGATTGCTTTCTCTTCTATTGTTGAGTTGTATGATCTTTTCATATAGAACAGAAAACAAACTGTTATCAGATATGTGGTTTCCAAATATTTTTTTCCCAGTGAGTGAGCTACCTTTCCACCTTCTTGATGAAGTCCTTTGAATCACAAAAGTGTTAAGTTTGAGGAGGTCCCATTTATCCATGTTTTCTTTCATTGCTTGAGCTTTCAGTGTAAGGTTTAAGAATGCATTACTTACCATCCAGTCCTGAAGAGGTTTTCCTACATTTTCTTCTAGAGTCTTTATGGTTGTTGCTTTTATATTTGGGTCTTTGATCCATTTTGATTTAATTTTTGTATAAGGTGTGAAATAGGGGTCCTCTTTCTTTCTTTTGTCTATGGATATACAGTTCTCCCAGCACCACTTGTTGAACTGACTATTCTGCCCCAGCTGGGTGGGTTTGTGAGCCTTGTCAAAAATCACTTGACCAGGGAAGCAGATGTGGCTCAAGCAGTTGGGCACCCACCTACCACATGGCAGGTCCTGGGTTCGGTTCCCTGTGCCTCCTATAGAAGATGAGCAAGACAGCGAGCTGATGTGACTGGCTGGGGCAGCGAGCTGATGCAACAAGATGACACCACGAGGTGACACAATGAGGAAACACAATGAGAGACATAACAAACAGAGAGCAGAGGTGGTTCAATCGATTAGGTGCCTCCTTCCCTCATGGGAAGTCCCAGGTTCAGTTCCCAGTGCTTCCTAAAAAGAAGATGAGCAGACAAAGAGTGCACACAACGAAGAGATACAGAGAGTCGACAGTGAGCACAAATGAGGAGCAGGAGAAATAAATAAATAAAATAAATCCTTTAAAAATCACTTGACCATAGATGTGAGGGTCTATTTCTGATCCATCAACTCAGTTTCATTGGTATGTGTGTCTATGTTTATGCCAATACCATTCTGTTTTAACCACTGTAGCGTGATAATAAAATTTATAGTCCAGAAGTGAGAGTCCTCCAACTTCACTTTTCCTTTTTAAGATGTTTCTGGCTATTTGGGGCCCCTTACCCTTCCAAATAAATTGGATAATTATGTTTTCCATTTGTTTAAAAAATGCTGGTGGAATTTTTATTGGGATTGCTTTCTACCCAATTGATATACATATCAATTTGGGTAGAATTGACATCTTAATGATATTTAGTCTTCCATTGCATGAGCATGGAATGTTCTTCCAAATATTTAGGTCTTTTTTTATTTTTTATTTTTAACAGTGCATTGTAGTTTTCTAAATACAAGTGGTTTACATCTTTGGTTAAGTTTATTCCTAAATATTTGATTCTTTTATTTGCTATTGTAAATGGACTTTTTTTCTGATTTCCTCCTCAGATTGCACATTACAATTGTATAGAAACACCAGTGATTTTTTCATATTGATCTTGTATCCTGACACTACTGAAATCATTTATTAGCTCTAGCAGCTTTGTTGTAGACTTTTGGGGACTTTCTAAATATAGGATGATATCATCTGCAAATAGCGAAAGTTTTATTTCTTCCTTTCTGATTTGGATGTCTTTTTCTCTTTTTCTTGCCTGATTGCTTTAGCTAGAACCTCTAGCACTATATTGAACAACAGTGGTGACAGTGAGCATACTTGTCTTGTTCCTGATCTCAAAAGGAAAACTTTCAGTCTTTCACCTTTGAGTACAATGTTAGCTGTGGGTTGTTCATATATGGTCTTTATTATATTGAGAAAGTTTACTTCAATTCCTATCTTTTGTAATAATTTTATCAAGAAAGGATGTTGTATTTTGTCAAATGCCTTTTCTGCATCAATTGATAGGATTGTATGATTCTTCTTATTTAATTTATTAATGTGGTGTATTATGCTGATTGTTTTTCTTGTGTTGAACCATCCTTACATGCCTGGTATAAATCCCACTTGATCATTATGAATAATTCTTTTAATGTGTTGTTGGATTCAATTAGCAAAGTATTTTGTAGAGGATTTTTGCATCCATATTCACTAGAGAAATGCATCTGTGATTTTCTTTTTTCATAATATCTTTATCTGGCTTTTGTATTAGGGTGATATTGGCTTCATAGAATGAGTTCAGTAGTATTTCTTTTTGTTCAATTTTTTGCAAGAGGTTGAGTAAGATTGGTATTAAATCTTCTTTGAATGCTTGGTAGAACTCACCTGGGCTTTTCATTTTAGGGAGTTGTTTGATGACTGTTTCAATCTCTTTACTTTCAATTAGTTTGCTGATGTCTTCTATTTCTTCTAGGATCAGTGTAGGTTGTTTGTACATTCCTAGGAATTTTTTCATTTCATCTATCTTGATTAGTTTTTTGACATACAATTGTTCATAATATCCTCTTATGATCTCTGATTTCTGTGGGGTCAGTAGTAATGTTCCCATTTTCATTTTTTATTTTATTTATTTGCATCTTCTCACTTTTTTTCTTTTTCATCTAGCTAAGGGTTTGTCAATTTTGTTAATCTTGAAGAACCAACTTTTGGTTTTGTTAATTCTTTCTGTTGCTTTTTGTTCTCAATTTCAGTTATTTCTGCTCTGATCTTTGTTATTTCATTCCCTCTACTTACTTTGGGATTAGTTTGCTGTTCTTTTTCTAGTTCCTCCAGCTGTGTAGTTAAGTCATTGATTTTAGCTCTTTCTTTTTTTTTAATGTAAGCACTGAGGGCTATAAATTTCCCTCTCAGAACTGCCTTTGCTGCACCCCATTAGTTCTGATATGTTGTATTCTCATTTTCATTCATCTCGAGATATTTATTGACTTCTCTCAAAATTTCTTCTTTGATCCACTGATTATATGAGAGTGTGTTGTTTAATCTCCATATATTTTTGAATTTTCTCTTTTTCTGCCTCTTGATGATTTCCAACTTTATTTCATTATGATCAGAGAAAGTGCTTTGTATAATTTTGATCTTGTTGAATTTATGGAGATCTGCTTTGTGCCCCAGCATATGCTGTATCCTGGAGAAAAATCCATGAGCATTTGCAAAGAGTGTATATCCTGCTGTTTTGGAATGCAATGTTCTGTACATGTCTATTAGGTTTAGTCCATTTAACATATTATTCAAGCTCTGTTTCTTTATTGATCATCTGCCCAGATGTCATATCCAATGCTGAGAGTGGTTAGTGAAGTGTCTAACTATTATTGTAGAGATATGTATTTCTCCCTTCAGTTTTTGCCAGTGTTTGCCTCATGTATTTTGGGGCATCCTGGTTAGGTAAATATACATTTATAATTGTTATTTCTTCCTGATGAATTGCCCCTTTTATTAATACATGATATCCTTCTTTGTCTCTAATAACAGTTTTGCTTTTAAAGTCTATTTTATCTTATAAAAGTATGGCTACTCAAGCTTTTTTTTTTTTTTTTTTTTTTTT
>JAQZBX010032934.1:0-25626 GCA_029593785.1 Cabassous unicinctus | reverse complement strand
GCAGTAAAGAAGCTGCGGAGACGAGGCTGGTGGCGCAGGTCTACTTTATTAGGGAAGTGTAGTACAATTTATAGGGTTTAGGGCTACCGTGTAGCCCGCTGATTGGTTGGAGGCAGCGTCTGTGTGATGATTGGTTATAGTCAGCTGTTGCTGGGTAAAGGGCTTCCTGGCAGGGGAGGTGGGTGGTACCCACAAAGCTCGCAGGCCGCTTATGTCCTAATAAGGTAATATTGAGGGAATACAGGGGCAGGGGGGAGGAGGCCGCAATGCTGAGTCATTGGATCTGCCATTTTGAGGTGGTTGCCATTTTAAATACATACCAACATCAGCAGTTTGATATTGTTTATGAATTCCAAAAATAGATATTGGATTATGTTTGTAAACTAATCTGTTACACTGGGTGTATTAGATTGTATTAACATCAGAGGTTTCACTTTTACTCAATTAAATTATGATTAGGGCCTTGACTGGGCCACGTCAGTAAGATGTTGAGTCCCCATCCCCTTGGTAAGTGGGGACTGACAGAAAAAATGACATGGCAGAGGAAAGAGTTGGGGTTTTGAAGCTGGAGCCCTGGGAAGTAAACACACAGGAAAAGAACACAGAAGAATAGAGACAGCTCCTTACACACAGCAGAAGCCCCAGGAAGAGAGAGAGCAAGACAGTCTACAGCTGACTTTGTGGAGAGAACAGAGCAGCTGAGCTCAGAAAGAAATGAGCCCTGGTGAGAAAGACAATGATGAAGAAGAGGTAGGCTGAACCCTCACAGAGACGGGCAGACATCTTGCTCCAACACATGGCAACAGACTCTGGTGAGGGAACTAACTTATACTGTAAAACCTTGTAACTGTAAGCTTCTACCACAAATAAATACCCTACATAGAACCCCGCAGATTTCTGATACTTTGCATCAGCATCCCTTTAACTGTGTAATACAAGTGGTATTTGCAGTCTATGGAGATACTCAGCTTAAAACTCTCTAAAGCTCAGTCTTCCTTCTCTTCCTTCAGCTATTTCATGCACTCCATAAGCCCAGCCTTGGCTCAGTACAGGTTAGTGTCCAGGCAGTGATAGCAATGATGTCAGACTGCATTTCAGGGACAGAGACTTGTATGTCCACCTCAAACTTGTACATCAGTTTCTGGATCTGACTCCCTTTCTGCTCAATGATGTAATGGTGCAGATTGAAACGCACCTCCACTTCAGTGGTGACAGGAACAAGTGCCTCAAGGGCTTCCTTGGCAGCCTTACCCTTCTCCTTCAAGCCAGAGATGATGATGTTGCACTGCGAGGAGAACTGGGACCTCCCTCTTTGGTATCTCTCCCCTTGCTGGTTTCATCCCATTCTCGTGGACAGCTGACTGGACACTGTGACCTGGGTTCTCCTCTCTGTCAATGTAAAATACATGAAATTGTAGATTTTGCAAAAGTCTATTATAACATAGGTGAAGGTGATTTATAAATGTTTAATATTAAAACCAGGATATTAATGAAAAGTCAGAGTGATAAAATTATATAAACACATAACATACATAAAAATAAGCATTATATTGACAAAACAAAATATTTTGAAGAAAATACATGCAAAGAATAACAGCATTTATGAATGATTTTAATATTCTTTGAATTTTGTTTTACAATAACTTTTAGTAATGAACAATGTTTATTCCTACAATGGTGCTACACACTTAAATATAAAAGTATTTCATTGTGATAAATGCACTTGTCTATTCCTGGTAGTTAACAATCTGGCCTTTCAGCCACATATTAATTATTTCTCTATAAATAATTACTCTTTTTCCAGTCATAAACTAAAGCATCACAAATTAATACCAAAAAATGTTGCTCAACATTATGTGGCTTCTAAGGGGAAGGCAATTTTCTCTTACAAAATTAACAGGGATGCATTAGTTCTTGAATATTTATCCTTGGCATCATGTCAAGAAATCATCTTTGAAAATTGGTCCCAGATATGAGCAAATGTTTCATTATCATCATTGCTCAATAAAAGAGGTGTCATGACATTATCGAGTGAAAGGCAAGGGATATTCTCCTATGCTTTTATTCAAAGTAGCTCCAGTGTACCCTTGTGAGATAAAATTTTGAAGAAAACTTTCTGTTTGCCTAGGACCTGAACAAAATTTTTATGTTGATTTATTTTATCTCCAAAAAAATTAAGTGCACAAAAAATTTAATGTAAAGTATGCCAAAGGAAACAAATGTTACATTGCAGAAATTTCAGGCTCCTTAAATGGTTTATATATTTTACTCGTGAGAAAAACTTAAGGTCGACAAATTTCTAAACCAGATGAAGCTGGAAGAAATTTTTCAAAAACGTTGACTCATGGTAAGTATTACTTGAAAGGTTAGAGCGTTTTAGTTTATCTCAAAAAAATAAGAGTATTAGAAGGATATGTAAATACATATACATATCATGTAAACATTACCTAAGTAATTCAAACATTTATAGAATTTGAAAATTAGAGTTGATGAAGTCAGTCATTAAGGAATTGAAAATACAATTTTTGTAAGAAATTTGATTAAACAATCTGTTAAAAAATCTATCTGAAAATTAATAATAATGTATGATCTATAATATTAACACACATAAGGTTTTAATTTATGATCAGTCATTTGCACTAAATAATATTGGATACAAAATAACTTTAAATGATGCATTAAAACTCCATCACTTTTTCTTACATATCTAGCATTTTTTTGATTTACTGAAATTAAATATAAGTAAGAAAAAACATGATTTTTGGACTCAACCAATCTTGGTAGAATCACAGAGCCAACAACACGTAATGGTATTAAGTATTAACCCTTAATGACTCAGGATAAGTTTCTTAAAATCCCTTTCCCTTTTTTTGCCTCTAAAATAGTATACAATATTAATACCTATGGTATAATATTTTCATCTTAGTAAATGTATTAATGAAAGGAATATTTATAACTGTCATGTTCATTCTAATTATGCTATATATCTATCTATTTTACAAAATCAAATACTGATTTTTACCTAATTTATATTTGGCAATCAAACCAAGATTTTTTTCAGTCATATTTTGCAAGCTACATTTTATTATGATTTTCTTGAATCACTAAGCTGATTTTGTAATAGATAATGCCTTATCTGTCCTAAAAGCAAAAACAGTTTTAAAGTCATTTATGCTAAGTATCACCTTTGATTTCTCAGCAATTACAACAGATGAATTCTATGGGAAGAATGAATAACACAAATGTGCCTAGCTTCATCCTTATGGGATTGACAGACTCTGAAGATATCCAGCAGGTCCTCTTTATGTTATTTCTCCTGATACACCTTATTACTCTACTGGGAAATTCAGGGATGATACTGATAATTTGTCTGGATCTCCAGCTTCACACCCCCATGTACTTTTTCCTGAGCCACTTGTCATTTCTTGACCTCAGTTACTCAACAGTCATAACACCTAAAACCTTAGAGAACTTGGTGACTACCATCAAGTATATTTCCTTCACCAGCTGCTTTACTCAGATGTATTTTTTATCCTTCTTGGCTGTCACTGAAATGTTCTTTCTCTCGTCAATGGCCTGTGACCGCTACGTAGCTATCTGCAATCCTCTTCACTACTCAGTTGTTGTGTCTATGCGAGTCTGCCACACCCTCATCACTCTGTCCTATATGATTGGATTTACTGAATCATTAGTCATGGTTCTTTGCATGAGCAGTTTGCATTTCTGCAAATCCAATATTATCTATCACTTTTTCTGTGACTTAGTCCCACTTTTAGTGCTGTCTTGCAGTGATACTCATGACAGTGAAATCATGTTATTCATTCTCGCTAGTTTAAATGTAATGGTGTCTCTTGGCACAATTTCTGTGTCCTACGGGTCCATTCTGTCTACCATCCTGAAAATTAATTCCTCTTCAGGAAAGCGAAAAGCCTTTTCTACTTGTGTCTCTCACTTTCTGGGAGTCACCATATTTACAGCACTACAATTTTTACCTATTTAAAACCAAAGAAGTCCTACTCCTTGGGAAAGGATCAAGTGGCTTCTGTGTTTTATACTATGGTGATCCCCATGCTGAATCCACTTATTTATAGTCTTAGGAACAAAGAAGTGAAAAATGCTGTCGTTAGAGTCATAGAGAAGAGGGAGGGCTCCAGGCAATTGAAATGACAGTGATGCTGATCATTTAAAAGTATCTTTTCTTTCCTAGTAAGTATTTACTTGGTCTTTCTTTAAATATAGAATCATCATTTAATTGATTTGTGTTTATGCTGAGCCACTCTCTATTAGAATATGCATGATCTGAAACATTTTGAAGAATATAATTTTAGAAATCTACATAGTAACTGGAAGTCATGAAATACGTGTTAATTCTGTGGTTTCAATATATGCGATTTTAAGAGCAACTAATGTGCAAAAAAAAAAAGTTGTGTTGTTCAATTGTATCATAGAAATCACGATAAATATTCCACTTTCAGAGAACTTTACTATTGAGAATTCTTTCAGAAATTATTCCATCTATTCTGTAGAGAAGAAATAAAGCACAACATTAAAGAATGCTATTTTGAATAATAAAATTCAGGGTTTATATTCTAGATCTGTCAGTTTTTTAGCTGTAAATCCTTAGTAAGTCACTGAAAGTTTAAATCTAGTTTCCTTAACTATACAAAACAAACATTTCTAAATCCATAGAATTATTTTAAAGATTAAATAATATGAGGAGAGGAAAGAATTTAATGCAATACTAATAAATTTTACCAGGATAATCAGAATGTTTACATTCTCACAAAATTTTGAATACATAATAGCTTTTCTTAAGTCCATGTTCACTGGTGTTTTATAAATACTTTTGGCTAATCTTATTCATAAATAAACAAACAGCTAAAAAGTAAAAGAGCACTTCAATATTTGGTCATAGAGCAAAGTAAAATTCTGTGATACAATTAGTTTATAGAAAAAAACTTATGTGAGAATTGAAGAACATTTGGAAAATTTTAAATTATTAAAGAAAATGGAAATATCCTAATCATTTTTGAGAGTTTTTTTCATGGACTTCTATAATAATCTTATGTACGTATGTATATACATAAATTGCAGTAATACAATTTTTTGTCATTTTGTGTTTCTTTTCTAGAGTTTTAGTTTTCCACTCATAAGTATAACCTTTGGTAATTGCCTTGTCACTTAAACTTAGGAGAGGAATGTTTTCTTGGTACATGAGTAAAATCAAGAATCTCATCTTGCAATGCTTTAAGACCTGTTGTGTTGTGACTTCATCAGTTAAATAGCTGCATGAACTTATATCTCTGTTTTTTTTCTAGATGCTAACCATTTGAAAATCCTACCATCCTGTCACGTTTCAACAGGCTTCAGTAAAACTATTTATTCATTTTATTTTAGTTTGATTTAAAAAATCATTTCCTTTTTCCTGGTTTCTGTAAATATTTGTTTCTTAAAAAGATATAATTTTTTAGTTTAATTCTTGGATTGTTTTAAAAATTTTGCTAGAGAAAAATCACCATGCTAAGAATTGATAATGAATACAAATTTTGCCATATCCAATAAATTTTATCAGACACATTGCTAATGTGTCTTTTTTAACATTAATTAATTTTTTTTCTTTATTAAAGATGTTTTGGGTTTACTGAACCATCATTCATAAAATACAGGATTCCCACAACCACCCCACTACCAACACCTTACATTGGTGTGCAAAATTTGTTACAACTGATGATATCTCTTTTTGTAATTGTACTATTAACGAATGTCCAAGGTTTAACGTAAGGTTCACTGTGTAGTGTAGTTCCATGGATTTTTAAAAAATTATTCTGTTGCAATATAAAAAACTTTCACACTTCCCCTTTTAATCTCATTTAGATATATATTTCAATGTCTTACTTGCACTCACAATGTTATGCTATTACCACCATCCATTAACAAAGTATTTCCATTATACCAATTAAGCTCACTGTACATTTTAAGCATTAACTAATATTTCCTTGCAAAACTACATCTACATAATCTGGAATTTTTGTTGCAATTTTAGATACCTTTCAATGTATATTTTTAAAAGTATGTTTTCTTCATTTTTTTATGTTTATTTGTTATTTAAACTTAATGGTTAAGAGATATAAATTTTGTCTTCAATTGATATACATTCTTTTCATTTATATTAAGGTACACATAGAATTTGTGCATTTTTTAAATTAATTTTGAAATATTAAAGTACAATCTCTGTTTCAGGATTAAAATTTTAATGTCTGCTAACACATGCATCATTGTTTATTAATTTATTCAAATAACTTAAATGAGCTCTATTTTCTTCCACATCTTTAATTCATATAAAATTTTTAACTTATCACTTAAAAGAACCATATGAATTACTGTATTAACATTTAATTTTGCTCTGAACTTTTTGTTGTCTAGAGTCAATATTTATTACAATTCCCCTTTGTTTGCAATTAGCTGTCTTTGATAAGCATTTATTTTTTAATACCTTATTTTTTTGATTAATATTTCATCTTGTGCATGCATTTTATCTTTTCTTATATTTTTAGGGCCTTTACATTTTCTAGTCTTTCCTTCCTTTATGTATATTTCTATAATTTAGAAAATGTTGGCTTGTGTTGACAATGATTGCCAAAAGTTTCTCTAATTTTTCTGACAGTAATAAGTTCACAAATTACTAATGTTTTAATTAAATTTAGAATACCATATTCAATTATAATATATTCCAGAAAGTTTTTATGATGGTATTAAATGAATGCAATATAAACTCTGGACATTTTGAAAATACTAGACTGTTTACATTGCCCTCTGTTTTCCCTAGATCCTTATTTCCTTATTTCCGTGTTTTCAGTGCATATCATATTTTATATAATATGGTCTAAAGTATTTTTAAGACAAAATACTTTTGTTCATGGTATTGTGAAAGTTTAAGTATTTTAAAACTTAAATACTAAACTTTAAAACTATGAATTGTGAAAATTTAAGTATTTTAAAGGTGATGAAGAAAATAAGACTGGAATGAGCATGAAAAAATATGAACAATAGATTTGTTTGGATATGATTGATGCTATAAAATAATAGAAAAAATAGATTTTCTTTACTGAGCACCTACTGAATGCCAGACAATATTCAAACAACTTTAGCTTTGTAATTAGCATAGATTATTTTCACAAGATAACTCTCAGATAATTATATTATCTATAATTTTACCCCAGATAATGAAAAGCCGTGCTCCTACTTGTTTAAGCAAAAGCTTAAGAATCATCCTGGAATTTTCTCTATGAGGCACAACTTACATTTTGTCCATCAGCATATCTTATTGATTATCCAGAATATATTTTGTGTGTGACTATTTCTCAACACCACCCTAGCTGAAAGTATCATCATCTCAATATTTACATTAATACCACAGCCTTCTAGGTTGTCTTCCTCTGTTCTGCCTTAACCCCCTGGGTCTAATCTCAATGTAGGAATTTCTGATACTCTTAAATGTAGGGTGTATCATGTCACTTTTCTTCATAAAATATACAAGATTTGCCTTAAAATTGAGGCAAACTCAAACTTTTTCTAAATGTCTATAGTTCTGACTCAATCTTGCACCTAGTCCTTACTTCTATGAAATCATCCTGTATAATTCTATCACCCTCTTTTTGGAGCAGCAATGTTGCTCTTCTCACCCTTCCCTATACATATTAGTTCTGATGCTCCCTGGAATATTCCAGTGTTTCTTCTTTCTGAAACTTGCTTTCCCCAGATAACTGCCTGGGTCTTTCCTCATTCACTTCCTCATAAATCCATCCTTTAAGTTGGATTTATTTTGATTGTGACTTTTGTTTACTCTTCTCTTTCTCGGGCATTAAGTCCTCAGTGAGCACAAGATTTTTGCCAATAAAATAAAACTCAGTGCTAAATTCCCAACACCTTGAATAGTGCCTCAATAAATGTATGTGAATGGCTGAGTTTTACAATGATGAGACTGGGGCACAGAGAGGTTTCATAGCTTGTTCATGGTCAGCCAACAACTTAAGCTCAAATTTGAACCTAGACAGTCAGATTTTAGAGTTCACATTCTTATTCACCATTTTATCACATGACATTTGTTTCTACAAAATTACACTACTCATATCAGAATTGAAAACGTAATACATTATTTCATTATATTAAAAGTAGTAAAAATACAGGAGTGAGTGTATATGGTGCTGGCTGATATCACTATAGGTGCTAATAAAAGACAGTATAATTTTGGAGATAGCTGCTAAATGTTCTCAAAGATACATGTATAGCGAAATGGATGTGGCTTTAGTGATTGGGCTCTCATCTGCCTTATACGAGGTTGAAGGTTCAATTCCCCGGGCCTCCTGATGAAAGGCAAACTGGTCTTCGCTGCAAGTTGACCCACACAGAGTTCTGGCCCTTGCAGGAGTGCTGGCCCACGGGGAGAGCTGGCGCAGGAAGATGATACAACAAAAAAAAAACACAGAGGAGAGACAATAAGAGACACAGAAGACCAGGGAGCTGAGGTGGCACAAGAGATTCAGCACCTCTTGCACTCCAGAATTTCCCAGGATCAGTTCCCCATGCTTCCTAAGGAGAGGACAAGCTCAGGAACACACACGGAGTGCAGACAGCGAGCTCAAAACAACAATGGGCAGTGGGAAGGTGAGGGTGGGGGTGCGGGGAGAAATATATAAATAAATCTTTTTTTATAAAGATACATGTATAGTCCTAATTTCAGAAAGAAAGAACTGTGTAATGGAAAGAGTGATTTATCAGGTGATGTGATTGGGCTGGGTAGAGAACCTGTATTAGTCAGGTACAGGCTGGTTGGTGTAAGAAAGGGCTTCAGAAACAGAATGGATCAATAAAATGGAAAATATTGTCTTGGGTGTAACAGTGCAGACTTCGTTTGACTAGGATTTCTGGGTGACTCTTTTCCGTGAGGTAATCCTGGTACCCATGTTTCTTTAATGTTGTTGTTCTGCTGTCTCGCAGGATGTTGAAACTTCTGCAGGGTTGAAGAGGTTTCCCAGAGCACTCTGTCCACATTTACATCTGAGGGACAAGTGAGATTTTTACATTTCAAAAACAATTTCGGGTTTTTGTATTGTTTTTAAGGAAAACTCGATTTCTTTAAGAGAGAATTAAAGGGAATACCTATTTCTTCTGATGTAAGTATATATGGTATTGTAAATTTCCTCTAAATTATCAAATTTAACAATTAAAAGTTATTTACAACATTTTCATACTATCGTTTTAATATTTTGAGTGACCATAAAGGTATCCTTACCTTAATTCTCAATATTTATAATTTTTGTTTTCTCTCATTTTAGTGGTTGCCCTAAAGATTATTATATACATGTTTAATTTATCATAGTCTACCTAAAATTATATTCCACATAACTTAAAACAATAGAACTGAAAAATAGTAGAGATTAAGTTCTTCACCATTTTGTTATTTTTATCATAAATTTTACTTTTATATGTGGTTTAAACCTGACAATCATCAACCTAGTTTTTTGGGGTTTTTTGGTTTTTGTTTGTTTTTGTTTGTTTTGTTTTTAGGAGGTACTAAGGAATGAACTGAAGACCTCGTACATGGGAAGCAGGTACCCAACCACTTGAGCTACATCCTCTCCCTAAACTAGATTTGCTTTAAGCAATTATTTTCAAAGCCATTAAAAGTTTACAAATTAAATATTTGAATATATTTACCTCAATTTTGATATTTTTATCATCATTTATGTCAATGCTTATATTCAACCATCCGTTGATTATCATATTCATTCTATGAATAATTTTTAAAACACAAGTCTGTTGGCAAAATTAATTTCTCTCTGTGTGTATATGTTTGCATGTGTGTGTTAATTTTCCAAAAAAGTCTTATTTTTTCTTATATTGGAAAATTATTTTCAGTGGGTAATGAAGCCTGCAATGAGTTTTATGTTTCAGTATTTTCAATTTATCTGTCCAATGTATTCTGACTTGTTACATTATAGACGGCAAGCCTCTTATAATAATAATTATCTGTTTTCTTCTGTATGTGATATGTGTTTTCCTCTGACTGCTTTTGTAATTGTATGCATATCTTTGTTTTTCATCAGTGGGTCTGATGAATCTAGACGTGTTTTATGAACATGTGATTTGCTTTTTGTATTTATCCTTCCTGGGGATTTGCTGATATTTGTAGTCCAGTGATTTGATGTTTTTCTTTATTTTTGAAAATGTCTTGGCCGTTATCTCCTTAAATATTTCCTTTTATCCATTCCCTTCTATTCTTGTTGTTGAACTCTAATGGCATGATTACTAAATTTTTTTTTATGTTGTCCCCTATCAGGCTCCGGGATAATTATCTTCTCACTGTAGTTCTTCTTCTTAATTTTTTCAGTTTTGTTGGTTGCTACTAATTTATCTTCATGCTCACTCATTTATTTTCAGCTGTACTGACACTACTGTTGAACCTGTGGACAGAATTATTTGTTTCTGATACTATGATCATGTGCTTTTGGAAATTTTATCTCTAGCCTTTAATAGAACATTACCTTTTAATATCCATCTCTCTGAATAAGTTTCTCATGTATTTTTGAATGTTGTCTATCCTCTTCTCTAGATACTTTTAGCTAGTAATTGTCAATGCTCTTTAGCCAAAGCCCACTAGGAGCATTTCTGGTTCTACAGGTTGGCTTTTAATATTCAATAGCATGAGGAAGAATACAAAGCTTGGAGGTGGGATAGGGAAATGTGCAGTTTCTAAGTAAAAGGATGTTATAAATAACACATAATAAGATTTAGGCTCTGTTTGGATAATAAGGTAGAGCATATAAGGAAGCAATAGTCTGTTATAGATTGAATGCTCTCAAAGCAGGAACAATTATATGCTTAGGTACCTCAATAAACTTTATCTACCAAGAGGGTAAACTAAAGTAAGTCTAAAGCTGTGGTTAGTAAATTCGTAGCAAACACTTATATGGTTAGAGAGGAGAATGTGTGGTATTTTGTGGGTTGCAAAGTGACATTGTCTGAGTATTTCCCAACCTTCCCCCAAATGTTCTTGTGAACATTTGGTAGAGACCTGCAGAGAAGACTTTGAAAGTAAATGCAAATTACTTGATTCTAGGTTTCTCTTCTTTTTCCAAATGACATTCTAACCCACACTTGGCTTTAACAATTCCTTATCATTTATCTGATTTCTTGTTACTGGCTTTTTCTATGGCCAATTATTTCTTCCACCCTCTGACAAAGTTGAAACAGTTCATTTGTCACATCTCCTCTTTGAAGGCCAGGTACCTCTTTGGAATTCAAATTACTTGGTGGACTCATGAAAAGGTCAGTAAATCCTATGATTTTTCAAATTATCTGGCTTTTTAAAAGTTGTTAGATTTGGAGCAATATTTGTGCCCATTTCTGCAACCTAATTAGAAGTGAAAGTTTTATATTCTTTTTTAGATTTTATCTAGTGTGGTTGCATCACTTATCTCATTTCTGTATAATTCCACACTTGCCAGTATAATATCTTTCTGGGTTTCAAGTTCAGTACCTTGAAAATGAACTGGACCATCAGAATCCTTATAGGTATAACTGATCTCAACCACTTTGCTTTTCCAAATGGTCTCCTTCTTCTTCCCTGACTTCCTCTTTTACCTTCTCTTCATTTACTCCTCCATCTTCTCTCTTTCTTCTTTTTCTACATCAACATCTACATTTAATTCTATTTCTCTTCTTCCTTCTCCTTCTTCCCCTCATTCTCTTCTTATTCCTCCTCCTCCCCCTACACCCTCCATCCTTTTTCTACTTCTACATCTATTTTTATCATCTTCATCTTATTAATCATCAGGAATAAAACCTGCATTTTATATATGTAAAAATCACCTGAATGATTTGCCAAATTTACTGAAACCAATTCTCTGCTTAAAAACATTTCTTTCTTATTTCTACCATTGTTTCAATGAAGACCTTTATTACTTACAAGTTATGGTGGGAGATTTGATAATCAGTAGGCAAAGACAAAAGATAATTTTGTTCATTCATTCTATGTAGTAAAGTGCTTAAAAGTAGGCACTATGTAGTCAGTTTAGAATGCTGGTATCACTCATATAAGGTATGTCATTTTGAACAAATAGCTTAAAGTTTACATGCATCTGTTATCTCATCTGTGATTTGTGATGATAGGCAAGAATAGATTTTCCCTTTTGGAGTTCTTATAAAGATATAATGAGTTAGTATATGTAAAACATTTATATATTGAATGTATTTGATAAGCTGAATAGAAGTGGTAACTAGTGATATTCGTTATTGCTCATTTCTTAATATAACATTCATTAAAAATACATATATTTCTGAATAAACTATACGATCCAGGAGCTACAATATACAATTTGAGAGAATACAATTGGTTGGATAGACAAAATCCTGCCTTTAATCAATTTGCAGTGTCAGTGTAAAGGTAGATCTAGATAGAAATTGGGCTTTCATATCAATAAATATTAAATGATGAAGGCATTAAATGTTTTTTTTTTAAAGCCCAATGTGAACAAGAGAAGTCAAATATTTCTTTCTAGAGGGAAAAATAATTGAGCTGAGATATGAAGGTTGAAAAGTTATTAACTTGAGAGTAAAATTTAACATTTTTTTCATAATGACCTGATAAATAGAAAATCATGGACATTGTTTATTCTCACCATTTGGTTTCTACTATTTGGAAAAAAATCAGATAGTTAAATTTTTATGCAGATCAACTTAATACGATTTTGTCTAATTTGTGGATTAATTATTGGCCAGATATTGGTGCTAGGGCTAATCTCTTTCTTTCTTATAGAAAAATAATTTTGTTTAATTTAGAAGAGAAAATCAAGTGATAATCCATGGTACTACCATGAGCAAAACCTGGCATTAATAATTTGAAAATAAGATTTGAATGAAAGAATCCATGAAATGATCCTGGAATGCTATAAAAATTTTAATTTTTGCAAGACATGTATATTTAGAAATACCTTTAAAGTAGTTTATTTTATTATTCCACAAACCATCTTGAAAGATAATAATCAAAAAAGTAAATTTTAAGATGCTGTGGTTTCAAATACCTTGAAATCTTTATAAGACAACATAATATGTACATTATACTCTGTGTTTTGTCCCTGAAATTTTGTTTTCCTTGGGTCTTAATTGTACACTCAATAAATATTACCATATTGGAAATATTCTAAGATACACAAATACTACTAATTAAAAATAAGATATTTCTGACCATAAATATATTGATTGGTATCTACCATGTTTTTAAATTTTACTCAATGATAAAATAGCACTTTATTGTTTATGAAACAATTTCTCTCAAATAATATTTTCATTGCCTCTTTAACATCATTTTTCCTCAAACTGTAAATGATTGGATTGAACATAGGGATCAGAATAGAGTAAAATATAAACCTTATCATATCATGATACAAAGCGGTACCTTAGCCTCATGTACATGAAGAAGATTGTCCCATGATAAATTGACAAACCAGTTATATGAGACTCAGAAGAGGAAAAGACTTTCTGCCCACTTCATCAGAATGCACCTTCAGAATGGCCAACAAAATGAAACCATAGGAAACCAAGACATTTAGTATTGTAATTATTTCAATAAAGCCACAAAGTAGAAGAATAGAAGTTAGTTGATGTGCGTGTCAGAAGAGAAACTAGTGAGGAGAGGAGGGATGTCACAAAACAACTCTATTTCATTGGATGCACAGAAGGATATGCTAAAAGTGACCACAGTTTGTAAGGTAGCATGCAACATTCCACAATCACATGAAACAATGATAGTTTAATATGAGAACAGAAAACATAGACCAGGGGTGACATGTTAAGTGAATATAGAAATTGGTTGTACATTGCTATGTAACAATCATAAGCCATTGAATCCAAGAGAAAACACTCTCTAGTGCCAAGGTAACAAAAAGAAATATCTGTGTTCACATCCAAAAAATAAAATAACTTACTCAACAACAAGAAACTGACTAACATTTTGTGAGTGAGAACTGAAGAAAAAGAGGCATCCAAGAAGGACAACACATTCAAAAATAAGGTATGGAACTGGGGAGGCAGGAATCCCCAGTAACTAATACAAGTCCCAAATTTCCTATCAGAGTAAGGAGATATATTGCTAGAAATAATAAAAATAGGAAGACTTGCAGTTCAAATCAGCCATGAAACCCATCAATACCTTCAATGGAATCCTGTGTGAATCTATATTAGATGACAACCATGACATTTCCATTAATATTTATAAGTTCTCAAGACAATATCCTGTGAAGAGTCCACTCAATTATATCCTCCTCTTTGTTTCTTGGAGAGGCACAATGAAATCAAAGGCATTGATGCAATCGGCAATGACAAAGAAATTTGGCCCAAATTGATGAATTTACCTCTGTAAATTAAAAGAAGAAATTGTATCCTTCATTTTTTGGCTAAATGATTCTTAATAATAATTTACCAAATTAAGCATTTATTTTCCAGCTCATTTCTGATCAATTTTCTACATTCTGTTCTCATATTAAACTATCTCAATATTTACAAACACAAGTAAATATTGGGATATTTCAATCCAAAAATGTTATATGGAAAGGACTAATCTGAGTACTAGCCCTATATTTGCTACAATATGCTTAACATGCTTTCCATATTGCATGTAATTATAAAGGTGAGCAACCAGACTCATATCGCATGATAGTATTAAATTTAAAGATGAAGCAGGTGTGAAAATCAGGTATTTAAAAAAATTTTCAGATGAATAAAACTTGCAGTAAATTTGACTCAAATTTCCACTTGTCTTATAGGAAAGCCTTTCATACCTAATGATTTTGTGGTCTTTCCTAGCAATGATATTGTTTTATTACTCCTTCAGGAATAGAGGTGAACAGGGCAGCAGAAATTATTCTGGAGGTAGATGCACCTTACTTGCAAATAAAAACAATGAAATATATTCTTGTTTCAGTTTTCTTTCTTGAAATACATCTTATTAAATTGCCCATTTTGTCCCTTTGCTCTTTGTTGAACCATTATTGCTCTTGTTCAAATTTCAACTTAATGACAATATATGGTGTTTCTTTATTCATATACCCGTTATCCCTGAAAAGACCTCAGATGGATTTTTGAGCCATATTTTTGTCAAAAAAAGCATGACCATTTCAGTAATATGTTATACTTGCTTATGTAGTATCTAAAATAATGACAAAATAAATATCACCCAATGATCACTATTTAAAAACTGTATAAAAGTTATTGCTGAAAGAATTAAATCATGAAATTTGCCACACATAGTGTTTGATTTCTGATATTTTTCCTTATGTCATCAAACTGTTTCTCATTCAGTGAAGAATAAAAAGTATATGTCAGAGGAGGGCCAAGATGGTGGCAGAGTAAGGTGCTCCTAGAGTCAGCTACAGGGCAGTTATTAGTCACTCAGAGCCATCTAAAGTACTTGTTTGGGGGTGCCAGGAGACCAGAAGAGTACCTGCAACATCCTTGAAAGTATGGAAGGAGGAGACTGCCCATCTGCAGAGAAGATTCGGGAGTAGAGTCCTCCAAGCCCTGGAGGCCGGTGCCTTGGCACAAACTGCCTTAGGAGCTGTTCCGTGGCTGGAGTTGGAAGCTCCATTTCCTAAAAATGGGGGAGGAAAAGATGACTGGGAACTGACTTAGCTAGTGATTAGTAAATTCATCTGGCTAAAGTATAATCCAAAGTATAGCTAAAGTTTTAAGCTGTCCAAGACAGAGAAAGGCTGCTAGATGCCATTTTAACTCTGCCCCTGGCATGTGGAGAAGAAGGGCTGATTGAAAATCACAGTGCTGGAAGGGACCTGCTTCTTTTCACACAGATCAGATTGCAGCTCTAGCCGAAGTCCCAGCCTCACCTCTGGCAGTGAGGAAGCTGGGGGAACCTGCACCAGCCTCTCTGGGAAACCGCTGACCACACTGCATAGGCTGGTGCCCATCTTCCACTGGCAGTGCAAACTGCTTCAGTAGCTATTTCATGGCTGGATTTGGAAGCTCTATTTCCCAAAAATGGAGGAGGAAGAGACGGTTGGTCACAGGCTTCAGCTACTGATTGGTAAACTTGGCTGGCTAGAGTATAATGCTAGGACAGCTGAAGTTTGAACGGGTCCAAGTCTGAAAGAGGCCAGTGGCCACCATTGCCATTGTAACCAGTTCCTGGCATGAAAGGAAGTAGACTGACTGACAATCATAGTGAAGTTAAGGACTAGCTTCTTTACACCAAAAGCAAATTGCAGCCTTGGCCTGGGCTCCAGCTTCACCTCCAGGAGGGTGGAAACTGGGGGTACCTGCACCAGCCTCTCCAGATAACTGCAAGCACTTTCGGCAGGCACAGACGAATAGTCAGGCACCTGGGGCTCCATCTCTGCACCCCAGTGGGAAAAGAGAGAAGCTGTGTTTCCTCAGCCTCTCCAGGAAACTGCAGACATTTTCAAATTACATGAACTGGTTTGTTTCTCACCTTGGATTCCATCTCCACCTTTGCCCTCCCATAAGATAAGAGGTGGCTGGTGTTTCCTCAACCTGTCAGGGCAACTGAAGGCACTTTTGGCCTGCAAGAACTCGACTGTTGGGCACCTGTGACTCTACCCATGCACTCAATAGAACAAGAGAGGAACTGTGTTTCACCAGCCTCTCTGGGTAAGTGCAGGTGCTTTTGGTTACATAGACTGAATAGTCGGACAGCAGTAGCTGCACCCCCATCACCAAGTAGGATAGGAGGGGAGCTGGGGTTCCTCAGCCTTTCTGGGCAATGGCAGGTACTCTTGACATTCAAGGACTGAACTGTTGGGTGCTTGTGAATCCACCCCAACTCTAATAGAATAGAAGGGGACTGGTGTTTCCTCAGCCTCTCCTGGCAAAGGCAGGGACTTTCAGCCTACATAGACTGAACTGTTGGGCATCGGTGGTTCCATTCCCACCCCCTAAAGGGCTGAAGGGACAGTACTGCCTCAGCCTCTCAGGGCAACTACAGGCATACTAGGCCCAAAAGGAATAGATTGTTGCACACTTCAGAGGGTCCATTTTCCACCCTTGACAGGAAAAGGGGTCCAGTGCTACATCAGTCTACCTGGGCAACTGTGGTCACTTTGGTTCCACATGGCATAGATTGCTGTCCACATCTGAAGCTTCATCCCAGCCCCAGGTAGGGGAGGACGATGTGTGAAGCTTCATCAACCTCTCTGGGTAGCTACAGACAGTCTTGTCTTGCACTACTTGGATTATTACAAGCTGCTGCAGCTCTGTCTCTATCACTGGCAAAGGAGAAAGATGGGAGAAACCTCATCAATTCCTGGTGCAACATGGGCAGCTTTTGCCTCTAAAGCTCAAAGTACCAACTACAACCTTGACTCCTACTACACAACCAACAAGGGAGAAAAGGCAAGAAAATCTTAAACTAAAGAAAGGAACTGCATCCAGAGACAAACAAACAAACAGACAAAAAATATAGTAAGCCTAATGCAAGAACCCAACAAAAAATTACAATCCATATCAAGAAACAGGAAGATATGGCCTAGTTAAAGGAACAAGATAAGCCTCCAGATGACATAAGTGAGTTGAGACAACTAGTCATATATATTCAAACAAATCTCCTTAATAAATTCAGTGAGATGTCTAAAGAGATTAAGGATGTTAAGAAGACACTGAGTGAGCACAAAGAAGAATTTAAAAGTATACATAGAAAAATAGCAGATCTATGGGAATGAAAAACACAATAAATGAAATAAAAATACACTGGAGCCATATAACAGCAGATTTGAGGACGCAGAAGAAAGGATCTGTAAGCTCGAAGACATGGCCTTCAAAAGTGTTCATACAAAAGAAGAGATGAAGAAAAGAATGGAAAAAATGCAACAGGGTCTTAGGGAACTAAAGGATAGCAAGAGACATCCACACATATGTATCATGGTGTCCCAGAAGGAGAAGAGAAGGGAAAAAGGGCAGAAGGTATATTTGAAGAAATAATGTTAGAAAATTTCCCAAACCTATTGAAGGACATAGATATCAGTGTTCAAAAAGGACAACATACTTCCATGTGAATAAATCCAAATAGACCAAACCAAGACACATACAAATCAGAATGTCAGATCCCAAAGACAAAGAGAGAATTCTGAGAGCAGCAAAAGAAAAGTGGTGCATAACATATAAGGGATACCTAATAAGATTAAGTGCCAATTTCACATCAGAAACCTTGGAGGGAAGAAGGCAGTATTATGATATATTTAAAATACTGCAAAGAAAAACTGCCAACCATGAATTTTATAGCCAGCAAGATTGTCTTTCAAAAATGAAGGTGAGTTTAGAATATTCACAGATAAACAGAAACTGAGAGAGTTTATAACAAATAGATAAGCTTTGCAGGAAATACTAAAGGGAGTATAGCAGCCTGAATAGAAAAGATAGGAGGTAGAGTCTTGAAAGACAGTTTGGAAGTGAAGATTTTGTCAGTAACAGTAACTAAAAGTATCAAAAGATAGGTAAAAATAAAATATGACACATAAAAACCAAAGGTCAAAATGTGTGAAATAAAATTTATCTTTACGGTAATAAGTTTGAATGTTAATGGATTAAACTCCCCAGTGAAAAGACACAGACTGGCAGAATGGATAAGAAAATATGAGCCATCTATATGCTGTCTGCAAGATACTCACTTTAGACCCAAGGATACTATATTAGTCAGCCAAAGGGTTGCTGATGCAAAATACCAGAAATCTGTTGGATTTTATAAAGGGAATCTATTTGGGTTAGAAGCTTACGATTACCAGGCCATAAAATATAAGTTACTCCCCTTACCAAGGTCTATTGTCACATGTTAGGACAAGATGGCTGCCAACGTCTGCCAAGAGTTCAGGCTTCTTGGGTTCCTCTCTTCCTGGGGCTCTGTTTCTCTCTGGGCTCAGCTGCTGTGCTCTCTCCACAAGGCCATTTGTAGACTGTTAGGTCAACAGCTCTGTCTCTCTCCCCAGCTCTTCTGCCATGTCTAAGGAGCAGTCTTTATTTCTCTTTGTTCTTCTTCTGTGTGTTCACTTCCTGGGCTCCAGCTCAAACTCCCAACTCTGTCCTTTGCCGTGTCTTTTCTTTGTGAGTCCCTGCACACTAAGGGGATTCAATGACCTACTGATGTGGCCCAATCAAAGTCATAATCATAATTCAATGAATTAAAAATGAAACCTCTGACAGACTAGTTTACAAACATAATCCAACAACTATTTTTGAAATTCATAAACAATGCCAAACTGCTACAGATACCAATAGCTTGAAAGTGAAAGTTTGGAAAAAAACATTCCACATATTCAGTAAACAGCAAAAAAAAAAAAAAAAAGGCTGAAGTAGCTATACTTATGTCAGATGAAATAGACTTTCAAATCAAGACTGTTGTTAGAGACAAGGAAGGACATTATATACATTAATAAGAGGGACAATTCACCAGGAGGATATAACAATCATAAATATATATGCACCTAACCAGATATCCCAAGGTACATGATGCAAACACTGGCAAAACTGAAGGGAGAAATATCTGTACAATAATAACAGGTGACTTCAATACACCACACTCGGCATTGGATAGAACATCTGGGCAGAGGTTCAAAAAAGAACCTGAAAGCTTGAATAATATGATAAATGGACTAAATCTAATTGATATGTACAGAATATTGCACCTCAAAACTGCAAGATATGCATTATTTTCATTTTCTCATGCATCTTTCCAGGATAGACTACAAGTTGGGTCACAAAGCAGATCTCAAGAAATAAATAAGATTGAGATTACACTAAGTACTTTCCCTGATCATAGTGGAATAAAGTTGGAGATCAACAAGAGGTGGAAAAAGGGAAAATTCACAAATATATTGAAATTAAACTAAACACTCTTAAATAATCAGTGGATCAAAAAAAATTTTTGAGGGAAATCGATACATGTGTCAAGATGAATGCAAATGAGAACTCAACTTATCAGAACCTATGGGATGCAGCGAAGGCAGTGCTAAGTTCGAAATTTATAGCCGTCAGTGTTTACAGTAAAAAGAAGAGAGAACTAAAATCAATGCCCTAACAACACAGCTGGAGAAACTAAAAAAAAAAAAATACAGCAAACTAATCCCAAAGAAAGTAGAAGAAATGAAATAGCAAAGATCAGAGCAGAAATAAATGAAATTGAGAGCAACAACAACAAAAAATTTGAGAGAATTAACAAAACCAAAATTTGGTTCTTCGAGAAGATGTACAAAATCGACAAACGCTTAGTTGGACTGACAAAGAAGAAAAGTGAGTAGGTGCAAATAAATTAAATAAAAAATGAAAATGGGGTCATAACCACTGACCACACAGAAACAAAAAAGATCATAAGAGGATACTAGGAACAACTATATCTAAAAAAACAGATAATGTAGACAAAATGCAAAAATTCTTAGGAACATACAAACAACATACACTGACCCTAAAAGGAATAGAAAACCTCAACAAAACAATCACAAGTAAAGAAATTGAAACAGTCATCAAACAACCCCACAAAATGAAAACCCCAAGACCAGATGGTTTTACACGTGAGTTCTACCAAGCATTCAAAGAAGATTTACTATATAAAGAGATCATACAACTCAATAATAAAAGAGCAAGCAATCCAATTAAAAATGGACAAAATATTTAAAAAGACATTTCTTTCAAAGAGGCAATACAAATAGCCAAAAAACACAAGAAAAAAATGGCCCACGCCACTAGCTATTAGGGAAATGTAAATCAAAATGGCAATGAGATAACATCTCACAATGCTTAGAATGGCCATTATTAAAAGCACAGAAAACAGTATGTGCTGGAGAGGATGTGGAGGAAAAGGAACACTCTTTCACTGTTGGTGGGGTTGTAAAATGGTGCAACCTCTGTGGAAGACAGTTTGGTGGTTCTCAGGAAGCTAAATATAGAACTGCTCTATGATCCAGCAATTCCTCTGCTAGGAATATATCCAGAAGAACTAAAACTGTGACACGAATAGATATCTGCACACTGATGTACATAGTGGCACTATTCACAGTTGTCAGAAGATGGAAAATATGCAAGTGTACATCAACCAATGACTGTATAAACAAAATGTAGTATATACATATGATGAAATACTATGCTGTAGTAATAAGGAATGAAATTGGGATATATATGATAACACGGATGAATCTTGAAGATATTATGCTAAGTGAAGTAAAGCAAGACACAAACGGACAGATGTTTCATGGTTTCTTTAATATGAACTAATTATGAAGAATAAATGCATGGAGTTAAAATTTACAGTATAAGTTATTAGTAGAAAAGAGGAAGGCTGAGATGAACTACTGATGCTTCATGTACATAAAAGTTCTAATCAACTTGACTGTAAAAGCGTGGAAATGGATAGAGTTGACGGTAACACATTATAGTCTGTAGCAGCTGGTTTATAAATGGGATTGTGGCTGAAAATGTAGTCTATGTATGTAAATATCAATAGGCTAAAGAATAATCTGGGGACTGAATATCACAGTGAATCCAGAAGTAAGTGATAGTTGTGATCAATTGTACAGATGCAAGAGTATCCTTCTGTGAGCTAAAGTGGTGTACATCACTGGCAGGGTGATAACAATGTGAAGAATCATGGGAAAAATACAATTGATGTGACCAATTGCTGTGGTTAGCAGCAATACCGTAATATTTTTGCACCAATGCCAAAAATGTACTATGTTGATAATGAGGGTATGGAAAAAGTGTGCGAGATATATACTATGAACCATGGTTTGTGGTAATAGTCTGATGATATTATCTAATAATCTGTAACAAATATTCCATCACGCTGTGGTGTGTTGGTGAAAGGGTGTTGTATGGGAATTCTACACATGAGCATGTTTGTTTTGTAAATTCACAACCTGTATAATAATAATATATTAAAATAATAATACAATGGATTTGGGGTACATACACTAAATGTAAAATATATAATATGGTTAGTAAAAATATTTTGAATGATGCTTTTGCATAGTTTGTAGGAAGTTTCACAACAATGCATGGTGTTGGTGGAGGGGTGATTATGGCACCCTGAATGATGTTATGTATGTTTATTTTATAAGGTCACTGCTTTTACTATATACTTATTGTTTACATATGTTCATGTTTGAGTGATACACTTCATAAAAATATATTTTTTAAAAAGTATATGGCAAAAGAAATGTTACAGAAGCACCATTATGTGAACTGAAAGCTTTAGTGATTGAACACAATTAAATCCAGAGTCTTAAATAGGAACAAGATTTCAGGAGGGTAGCTTTTGTTTTTCCTTCAGTATGTCAGAAGCTAAGGTGATTGAACTATTCTTAATGCATTGGCTCCTGTATTTTACAGGGTTTAAAGTAGTAAAGCATTTGCCATTCAATGATTTACTAATTATTTATATCCATAAATGAAACCCACTAAGGTTTGTCAAATTGAGATATTAATATGAAAAGAAGAAAATGAGCAAATCAACTCAAAATTACTGGAATAAGAGGAAAGCCACCTGCCTTTATTTTCCCAGAAAAACTCTCACAGATCTAGGTGAAAGAGTTTTCTTATACATAGAATAAACAGCTTCCTAATTGTGGGGTTAGAGAAAAAATATGCTTATTTGTCTCAAGGAATTGTAGAGTAAAAATATATTATTAAGCTAAATTTCAATTTCTCTATAAATTCAGAGTATTTATATTGTTTTATGAAAACACATATGAAAATCTTATAATAATTTCTAGTTTAGTTTGGCTATATTAATAAAATAACTTACTAAGATATCAATACTTAATATAATTACGTATTAATATATTGTTTGGATATAGCAAAAGTACATTCCTGTAGACATATTTGCTGAAGAATGTTAGTAGCAAAACAGGAATTAGGAAAATTGAAAGAAGTATAATGAAGGGCAATAAAATTTTTATGCAAGCACATTTTGAAAAATTTTCTACTAGATACTCTAGTAAAGGGATCCATTATATAAAACATCTTGACTAACACACACCAGAGAAATTTCAGCAACATTACAAGTCTAATCTTCACTTTACAGCATGTCTGACAAAACACAACCATTTTAGAAGATTAAGAGACTCTATAAACCTTTATTAATATGTCTAATTTAGCACCTAGTGACAGTGTGAGCTTGGATAGGTAACTTCATATTTCCAAACCGAAGAATAACTAATAATGACCAAAATTTTCAAGCTTATCTTATTCAACTTCATGAACAAGGTGTCATTGCAGAATGCTTATTTCTGAGAGGCATTTAAATATTTGTACTAAATTAAATTCCTGATATTATGTGAAGGATGCATAAAACTGAAATATCCAAATTTATTTATCTTAAATAAATAAATATTTAGTTATAAAATCAATTATTTTTTTAATCAAAGCATTGAGAAATGAATGGGCCCTAAACCAGAAGCTATATATTTCTTCTTTAAGTTATACATATACTTATATTTGTTTTTTGGCAGTAAATATATTAAATATCATTCCATTGAGGATAAATCCAATGAATAACAATATTCTCTTCTTTAATGGACCAAATTGATCGATCTTTGTCACCACTTTGTGTTTATGGACATGGCAATGAAATAATATTGTTTTATTTCAATTTTCCTAATACACTTAACAATATAATTTTCTGGCAATTCTTGGTTATGGGTTTTCTCTGTAGAGCAAGAAGTTGGTTTAGAAATGAAGGCATATTTTTAGTAAATCATGTCCTACTACATAAACTCTTTACATCACTATAGGGACCTGGAAATATAGTACAGAATGTATGGAGTTAGCAATTTCATGCACTCAGAACTGTAAACAGATATTCATGGTAACTTGTATTTCAGGACTATTAAACTGGCTGTGTATATGTGTAGCTGATTAAGAGCAGATAGAGGTAGGAGAAAACATTTATCATTAATTTTCTTAAAACATGTTCAATCTGAAAGACTCAAATAAAACCATTTCCTCAACTCTCATATAGTCTAAATCATAAAGTAACAGAGGTCAGTGAAAGCAGTTTTACAATCATTAAACTTGAGAAGAAAAGCAATGATAGCAGTTATCACATATTATTAAGTGGTTACTATGATTAGGAATTTTGTAGACGTAATTTTATATAAACTACACAACAGTCTGCAAACTAAATAATTTAGCATCGTTTTATAAATGAGAAAACCAAGCAAGATAAATAATTTGACCAAAGTCACATAGTTGCTTAGCAGAGCCAGGATTAAATTTCAGATTTCTTTGACTCCACATGCCAAGCAACTTGACTATATAAACAATACATTTGTGACATGAAAATTTCTGGAATCATTATTATCTAGAAACCATGGTACTTATATCCTCACTTTTTAGAATTCTTTTTATAAAGCCCAAAGCTTAAAAGACTATGAAATTTTAAAAATAATAATAAAATAAAGTGACTTCTAGATGAATTAGCTAAGTAATAAATTAATTTAAAATTCTTTTCTAATCCTCTGTCAGAAAATAAAGTTATGATATCAAGTAACATATGCCAAATGGATGATTAAATATTAATTACCACTCTCTTTAATAATATCCCTAATATCTAAATATAGTCCCTTATTTCAACTGCCCCTATTCTATTATCTTCCATCATGAAAATTAAAAGTTTTCTGATTTGCAGTTCTATTGAGCTAATTATGTAGAGAGATCGTCTTACTTTCCCTGCTATGTTCTTTCTAAGGCATATAGTTCACTTTTAATATAATTCTTAGTAAAACCGAACACCCTGTCTCAAATTTAATTATTAATATTTAAGCACACTCTCTAGTTTCAGATTCATGGTTATAGTTTCTAAAAAATTGTGTGAGTGATGAAAACCTTTTCTTCTTATCTTTGGAAATAAACTGCTCATTCCATTATAATATGCTGGGAATATTATGAATTTGGATACTTATGCCAACTTTTTAAATGCTTCTTAAAGCCCACTTGGGATACCCATGGAAAAATCGCAATAACTCTCCTGCAATAGAAAAACGTTAAGATGAGATTTTTTTCTCCCATAATATAAAGTGAGAGTTTTTAGAAAAATGAACTACATGATAAATGAAGGCATTTAGGCTCTTAAGAAAAAATGATCCTTCAGTGGAAAAAAAAAAAAACATATGCCATAAGATAGGAAAAGTAATCTAATGATTCTGTTGTAGTATAGAGGCCCAACTCTGATACATATTAGCTATCTGGCATTATGTTTATAAGTTAAATTCCCTGGAATCCAGTTTCCTATTGCTGAAAAGATAACCTCTTTAATTTGGTAAATGTGTAAATAATAAATTAATATGAAAACATATCTTATGGCAAAATGTATGATTGTTTAATAAAATCATTATGCTTTTTATTTAAATTTAAAGTGTTACACTTAAAGTGACATGTGAGATAGTTTAATCTTTTGAAAATCCCACAGAGAGGATAAACTTATGGATAAGAAATATTAACAGGAGATTTGGGACAGTAGAGAGATAACTAAAATATTCTATGTGATAGAATATTTGAATATTAAACGTGTGGTATTTAAAGGTCACATGTTTTGAATTTTATATGGTTCTTCCTTGG
>JAQZBX010032933.1:0-25684 GCA_029593785.1 Cabassous unicinctus | reverse complement strand
CGTATGTGGGAAGCTGGCGCTCAACCACTGAGCACATTGGATTCCCTGAGTTGATATTTTTGTTTGTTTGGCCTGTTGTTTGTTTGTGTTTTTTGTTTTTATCAGGAAGCACTGGGAACCCAACCCAGGACCTCCCATGTGGGGGGCAGGCACTCAACTGTTTGAGGTACATCTGCTCCCATTCTGTGTCTTTTGATTGGTGAGTTCAATACCTTAACATTCACTGTTTTTACTGTAAAGGCATTATTTACTTTGTCCATTTTATCCTTTTGTCTTCTGTTTTCATATCTTACTGTTTCCTGCCTTTTTACTTTTAGTTATACTTACTAATAATCTTCATTTCTACGCTCTGCTCCAAGTCTCTCACCCTTGTCTTTTCCTTTCAGGCTACAGAACTCTCCTTAGTATCTCTTGTAAATCTGGTCTTTTGGTAACAAACTGTTGTTGTTGTCTGTGAAGACTTTAAACCTACCCTCATTTTTGAAGGACAGTTTTGCCGGATAAAGAATTCTTGGCTGTTAGTTTTTCTCTTTCACAACCTCAAATACATCATACCACTGCCTCCTTGCCTCCATGGTTTCTGATGTGAGATCAGCGCTTAGTCTTATTGAACTTCCTTTGTGTGTGATGTATTGGTTTTCTCTTGCTGCTTTCTGAATCCCCTCTTTATCTCTGGCATTTGACATTCTGAATAGTAGGTGTCTCAGAGTAAGTCTGTTTGGATTTATTCTGTTTGGGGTGTGTTGTCCTTGGGTATTAATATTTATGTCTTTCATAAAGGCTGGGGATTTTTTAGTCATTATTTCCTCATATATTTTTTTCTGCCCCCTTTCCATTCTCTTGTCTTCTGGGACACCTATAATGTGTGTGTGTGTGTGTTTTGCCTTGTCGTTCAATTCCCTGAGTCCCTGTTCCATTTTTTCCATTCTTTTCTCTTTCTGTTATCCTGTCTTCTCCTCTTCAGATGCTCTGTCCTCCAGTTCACTAATTCTGTCTTCCACCAATTCAAACCTGCTGTTATATGCCTCTAGTGTTTTTTTACTGTCATCCATTGTGTCCTTCATTCCCATAAGCTCTGTTATTTTTCATTGCAGGCTTTTACATTGTTCTTTATGCTCACCCAGTGTTGCCTTTTATTTTATTTTATTATTTTTTGAGGTACTGGGGCCAGGGATTGAACCCAGGACCTTGTAAGTGGGAAGCTGGTGCTCAACCACTGAGCCACATTGGCTCCTGAGTTGGTTTTTTGTTTGTTTGCTTGCTTGTTATCCCCCCCCCCAGGAGGTACCTGGCCCCAACACAGGACCTCCCATGTGGGAAGCAGGTGCTCAACCACTTGATCCACACCCACTCCCAAGTGTCTTCTTAATAGCCTTTATCTGTAGCTATATTTTCCTTTAACTCCTTGAATTTATTTAGGATATTTGTGTGCACTTCATTGATAAGTTGTCTGAAATCCTGTGTCTCATCAGGATTTTTGATTTGATCCTTTCATTGTACTATATCTTCCTGTTTCTTATTGTGGCTTTTAATTTTTTTGGTGATGTCTAGGCATCTGATTATGTTCGTGAGTTTACTGTGCCTGTCAATTTCTCTCTCTTGACTAGTGGTTTTGTTTCACGGCTCTTTGATTTTTGGTTCAGCTTACTCTAAATCTTTAAGATTACACAGCTTAAGTTATCAAAACAGGGCTAGAGATCTACTAATGGAGTGCAGACCAATTCAAGAGTACTTGACCATGAAAGTCTAAAAAGCTTTTTTTAAATTTCAGTTTCCCAGCCTGCCAGCATATGGCGCTCTTTGGCTAACCTTTCCATGGAGGTGTCTCTTTCAGCCTCCTCTCACTGGTGATTCTTGTCTGGCCAGAGCTGAGATTCAAAATGGACTCTGCTGGCCAAATGCACCGAAGACAAACGCTCTCTTCCCTCCCCTGCACTCTTCCTTCCTCCCAGTGAGGAAGATGTTTGTTCCCCTCTCAGTTGACTGCAGTGAGCCATGGGTTTTACCCAGGCTATTTGCTTTGAGGGTGTGGGATGGGTGCCATTCCTGGCTGCAGGCAGATTTTGCTGTGGCCTGTTCGTCTCTCTGTCCCTCTTCCTCCTGGATGATGCATAGCACTCTCTTGGTCTGCAGACCCCCAAAGCAGCTCCTTCAGACAGCTCTTTGCCCTTTCTCCATTGTTTCTTTAAGGGAGTTGAGCCCTGCTGCCCTATTCCGACACCGTCTTCCTGGAAGTCCTTGACTTCATTGCTTTTTGATGTGGAAGATGCTGTAAGTGAGATATCTGTCTAGATCAACTTTGGTGTTGTGCATGCTTTGCTTTGTTGACTGGGATAAAAAAGATTCCTCAAGAGTCAGAGTTTCAGTTTGGGGTGATGGAAAAACTTTGGCAGTGATGGTGGTGGTGGTAGCACAACATTGTGAATGTAATTAACCCACTGAATTGTATACTTTAAAGTGGTTAAAGGGGGACGTTTTATGTTGTATAGATGTTACCACAATAAAAATATATTTAAAAGAGTCTGTACCACCCTCTGTTGAGGCAAAACTTCTTAAATGGATCATTTTGCTAGTGTTAGTTGACCCTGGTGTGGAATGAAGGTCTCTGTAGATGGTTCATGATGGAAATCTGGGCTGGACAAGTTGGTAACGAAGCCTCAGGGGTCTCATCTTTACCACGGCTAGGATTTAATACCCAGGGCACCAAACAGTTCCATTGGAAAGGGTGTTTATTCACCAGCTCTGTTAATTTACATTAATTATAAGAAACTCAAATTGAGTGATTTCTTTGCTTCATTAATCACTGCTTACTAAAGAGCAATGCTGATGGAATTCATACATGATTCAATTGTGCCAAGGAACCTCGGGTTGACTTTGCATGTTGTGAGATTAAGTAGTTTCCAAGGCCAGCATCCAGCAGCTAGTGGTATTCCCACCCCTTGCTGTTACTGAGACCACGATAATATGGAGAGGGAGCTGTAGGAGACCAAGGAAGTACAGTTGATTAATTGATGCACCTTGGCAGATCCCACCAATTGATCAAAAGCTAAACTAGTAACAACAACAATAGCAGACATTTTTGAAGGCATTTATTTTGGCCATTTGCTGTGCTAAGTCCTTTATATACATCATCTCATTGAATTCTCTGCATGTTAGGAATGATTGTTGATCCCAAACAGTCAAACAATGTGGCTTAGAGAGGTTAAAGCTTGACAAGGCACACAACTGTAGATGGCAGGATGGAATTCCAAGTCTCTTATCTGTCTCCAGAGTCTGTGTATTCATTTATTTTCTTCCAAGTGGATATCTCAGTTATCCTGCATTTCACTGCTCTCACAGCTGGATAGATTGCCAGTCCAGAAGAATAACTGTGGAATTATAAAATGTTTGGGCTTTTCCTAGTGCCATCCAATCTCATACTTGTCAAGGCTATTTTCATGGCATGTCTACCCACTTGAAAGTGTGTTTTGTCTTGGACTCCCTCAAATATAGGACATGTCTGGAATTAGAAACTCAATATTTACAAATCGGCTAAACGGAAATGGTGGACTCAGCAGAAATAAGAGATCTGCAGAGTTAACAATTAGTGACAGAGTTGGGCCACCTGGGCTTCGTCGGATGTCAGTGGTCCCAATGAGATAATTATGAAGCATATTTATTTGCCCCTTTTCAGGCCACTCTCTGACAATGTAGGCTTATCGATGATAGATGTTAGGTTCTATGAATGGGCCTTGTGAGCTTCATAGACGATCCAGCAGGGAAGGTTGTCACAAGTGGGAACCACATGGTGGTCCCGGGCGAAGGCTGGACCAGAGGAGCCCAGCAGGTGGGCTCCGGCAGTGAGCTCTCGCGGCCCCACTGCCCTCACGTCTGGTAGGTAGCACTTCATTCTCCACCTAGCGTCCGATCTATACTCTATCTAGGAGAAGCACCTTAAACGGATGGCTCAGCTCTCAATACCTTGCGGGAGTGAATGTTAACGTCTTTCTCACTTTGGCAGGATCAGATACAGGCTGCTTATGTTCCTACCCTTACTCATCAGCCCATGTAGATGCTCCCAGTTGCCTACTTCCAGTGAGGAACCCGTGTGACATGGTTTCCTGCCCTACTGACTCACGTAGACGTTTACAACATGGAGAGGCAGAGAGCTACCCCATTGCCAAGGCTATTCCTCCTGCGGGTGCCTTTTGGCTCCCCTCCTTGTCTCTTTGTGCCTCTGTAGTAACTGTATCCAAACCCCTTTCCAGCCTGCCCTCTGGAGGTCAGGGCTTGGCTTTGCCTGCCTCACCTCTGACCTTTGCTACATATGTTTATATCATAGTTCCAGCATGTTTCTCTTGTAGACCCATTGTGGTCCCCTGGCCACACCCGGACCCCACATCACGCACCTGCCTCTCCTTTGGCCGCTGGCCACTGGACCGTCCCTACTGCCCCCTTTCCCCAGCTCTCTTGGCCCTGGCCTCCTGCACAGCCTCTGACTTGTTTACTGTCCTAGGGTCTCAGTGACGACAGGTTATCATTGTCCTCTAGCTGGAAGACCAACTCTGCAGATGGAAATTTTCAAAGGATTGCTCTATTCCCAGACCTGTGAAAGAGATTCTCCAATATAGGGGGTGAAACTTGAAATTAACCTGAGTCCTGAGTTTCACATGGCCATACAAGGAGATGCAGACAATTGTAGTTTGAAATGATCACCAGTAATTCATATGCTCCAGGCCTGGATTCCTTCCAGAATCACCAAGCATACAGCTCCCTGGATTGCTAGTCAAAGAAAAGTTGCTTATTACTTGAGAGTTGGATTTAAAAAAAATTAATTGGCAAGAGAGTTCTAAGAGAATATTGATAGTTGCTCATATACTATTTTATTTGGTGACTTTTGGGCAACTTTAAATTCTGAGTATGAAAATGGTTTGATAACTGGGGGAAAGCAATGATTTGTGATATTTACATCAGGATATCAATCACAAAACAGTAGGAGTCCTGCAAAAAATACAGGTTCTTTTTTGGTGAACTTCATTAAAACCAAAGGGAAGATAGAATCAGTTGGTGGTTTTCTCCTCCTCCTCCTCTTCGTTTTTAAAGAATAAACAGAATTTCCTTGTGTTCTGATGTGCAGTTGGCAGGAGGCCTGGGAGCGTGCCTACAGCTCAGGAATCATCCCACACCAAGCTAACGGAAAAAGTCTGACTTGCTGGATCCTGAAATTCAATACTGAGGAGGTTACATGTGTGTGTATGTAAGTGTGTGTGTGGTGGGGACAGGGGGGAGGACGGCTGGAAACCTTAACCCCTGGCAGCTATAAATAGAAGACTTACTCACTTGGGTGGTTAAAATGCACACTTTTTAAAAAAAGGGTTTTATTCTGCCATTTGGTCAAAACTGAGATATGATTCAATAGATTATGTCTAAGACCGACCTAAGAAAATAATCATTTTACCTTTGATTTGAGCCAAGTTTAGTAAAGAGCACTGCTGGGCAAGCACATTAAATAATCAAAACGTTTCCCTTCGAAAGCTTATTCTGAATGGAGGTGTTATGTGCAAAATGATGCATTTGTAACTTTTATTGAGACCTAGACTACATGAGGCAGCATGGAAAAGGGTTGCAAATGCTGGTCCATAGGTACCAGCTGGGTTGTATGCAATAGGGGATGGTGGGGACTGTGGTTAGCTGGAATGCACAGGTTTTCCAGTTCTTCCAGTTTTTCAAAGAAAGGGAATGGGATGGCTTCTATTTTCCCTTTGGTTTAATTTCAGCTTGTTTTAAAATTATAAAGCGTCACTTCTTCACCATCTAGAGGGTACAGACCTCGGCCAGGTTTTATTTGGCCCATCTAATAACAATTAGAACATTTTGCGTTGCTTGTCAAAGTTTGAAAAGTCAAACATTTCACAGAAATGGGAGATTTGGAGAGTTGGATACCATAATAAGACTCCTTCCCATTGCTCTCCATCACTTAGTATTCATTCAGCAGTGACTGAGTGCCTTCCCAGAGAGTGTCTCAGAGGGAGGAGAGTGTAGAGAAGGTTCTGGAAGCACACTGCCTGGGTTTGAGTGCTGCCTTGCTGCTTGCTGGGTGTCTGGGGGCCAGCTCCTTCACCGTTCTGTGCCTCATGCTCCTATTTGTCAAATGAGTTTGATCATAACAGTGCCTCCCCCATAGGGTTGATGGGATTGAAATGAATGAATGCATTTAAAAATGCTTCAAGTAATGATGTACGCATTGTGAGCACTGAAGAAGTGTTAGGAATTATTATTAATACTTGAGTAAAAGATTTGAGACCCCATTTTGTATATTGGTATAGGCATTTTCACGTAATTACCATATCCTTACAACAAGTTTATGAAGAAGAATTATCCCCATTCTACAAGTGTCACACTAGCTCTTATGGGGAAAGAATATAGGACACAATGGCTGGACATTCCTGTGCAAACTTGGGCAAGTCACAGCCTTCCTGGACCTGACTCCGGCTTCCTGTACGTAAACAAGAGGCCCTGCTTAGATCACCTCTGAGGATTCATTTGTCCTGGTTTTATATAAATTAACTATGTGTATATGTTTAAAAAAATAGATACACACACATACAGTCAAGCCTCATTATTCATGATTCCATATTTGCTGCTTTCCTTACTCGCTAAAATTCATTTGTAACCCCAAATCAATACTCATGATGCTTTCGTGGTCGTTCATGGGCATTTGCAGAACCGTGAAAAATTTGAGTCACGCACTACGTACGTTTCCAGCTGAGGTCAAACAAGGCGCGTGATGACGCCTTGCTTTCTTGTGTTAGCTCTCATGCTGTAAACTGTGTCCTTTTCATGGTCCATTTAGTGCCATGCTTTTTTGCGCTTTTGTGCTTTTTGTTGGTGGTTTTACTGTTTGAAATGGTCCCTGGGGAGCAGATATAGGTCGAGTGGTTGAGTGCCTGCTTCCCATGTATGAGGTCCAGGGTTCGATCCCCAGTACCGCCTAAAAACAAAGAAACAAAAAAACTCGTTGGGGAGTGGATGTAGCACACTCAGTGGTTGAGCACCTGCTTCCTACGTAGAGGCCCCGGGTTCAATCCCTGGTACCTCCTAAAAAAACAAAAGGCCCCCAAGGAGAGTGCTGAAGTGCTGCCTAGTGTTTCTAAACACACGAAGGCTCTGGTGGGCCTTGGTGAGGAAATTGATGTGTTGGACGAGCTTTGTTCAGGCATGAGTTTCAGTGCTGTTGGCCCTGAGTTAGCAAATCAACAATATATTAAACAAGGTGTCTTTGAACAGAAACACACATAAAACAAGGTTGCGTATTGATCGGCTGATGAAAATGTTGTGACTAGAGGCTTGCCAGGAACCTCACCCTATACCTCCCCCAGGAGCTATGGTTCCCCATTGGCTCATTCAGTGTTCGCGGCGACTTACGGAACATAACTACTGCAAATGACAGGAATTGGCAGTACATATGTCTATGTACTTATACGTTATATATATAATGTGTATATTTATATGTTGATTTATATCTGGCAAGGAGCCTCACCTTTAGAGCTATTGGAATCAATATAATTTTATAGGTCGTCTTGGGGTTCAGTGTCGTGGCGTCTTTTCCATAGGTCCCACCTGATACCTCTTCTTTCAATTGACTTAACTAACAAAATTATTTTAAATCAATTGTTTCCCCCCCAAGTACCAGAGGTAAGAGCAGTAGAGAGTTAATGTAACCTTATCTTCAGAAAGCGTAATGGCACTTCCTTTTAGAAGAGCCTCTTTCAAAGGTCTGAGTCTGGTTTGCTGTTCACATGGTCATTTCACGTACATCATCTCATGGTGTTATGTTGAGTTCATCCTTCTCCTGAAGTGTGTGACAGCTGATTTGAATAAATGGATTTTCTGCTTAAAGTTGCTGAAAAGAATGGTCTGTTTTTTGCTTTCATCAGTGGTTTTCTCTTACAATTATAGAGTAAATTATTTTCCTCCATCTATGTATTTCTTTAACAGAGAATCACATCATGCATGCAGTTTTACAACTTCTCTTTGCTCATTTAATCTTGCCCATCTTGCCACATCACATATGTAGATAGGCCGTTGTATAAAGTTCTAGCAGTTGTGTAAAATTCCAACAGACGGATGTTTTATTGTGTTTTTAATTTTTTTTTTTTTTAATTGTGAGATAGATTCAAACTTACAGGGCAGTGGCAAAGTGTAATTTTAAAAAAGATAAGTTTTATATTACATTTTTAAGTAAAATTTAAAACTCAGAAAACAGGCAGTGACGTGGGTGTGTGCTTTGCTCATCCTCATTTCCTTCTCAGCAGCTAAGATCTGGAAGCACCGAAGCATGGACTTCCCGTGTTCTCCACAGCAGTTACAGTCCAACACCACACTGGATGCTTGGCTTGCCTTTTCCGGCTGATGTTGGCTTTTCTGTGGGGCCTTTTTCAAAGAGGAAGGATGTGTTTGCTTCTGTAAAAGCTGTACCATTAAAGAGCTTCTAATATTGTCTGCATTGTCCTTTTGGATGTGGTACTGCTTGGGTGAAAGTGACCTTCTGTGTAAGCGATTTTTTTTTTTCCCTCTCACTTTGTAACAAATCACTCCAAATGAAAATATACTTTTATGTCACCAGTGAGGTACAATCAGCGGATTTAGGGATCCAGTGGCCTTTTCTTTTTGGCCTGCTCTATAGCATTTGATACCTTCTTCAGTTTTCTGAGTCTTCATTGTACTTCCTGTGGCCACCCCACTCTTTTTCCATTTTCCTTTTCCACCTCCCATCTGAGAGGCGGTGTAGTAGCCTTACAAGAGCCTTGTGCCCTGGAAGGACTTTAATAAATAAAATAAAGCGACAAAGAGGAAAACAAAGAACAGAAGCCGAGGAAATCACTTTTTCAGGAAGCCATCAGAAGTGGTGTCCTTCTGGTTTCTCGAATGCAAATAGTTTTTTCTGCTTCTCCACATTAGCCGCCGGCATTGAGAGGAGAGGGGATGGGTCAAGAGCCATGACCGAGGAAGCTTCGATATGATTTTGAACCACTCTTGGAGGTGGGGATGAGAGAGTTAAGAATGTCTCTTTTCTAACTCGGACAACCTCGGCATGGTGGAAACCTCCCACATGGGGGTAGAGGGGAGCTGGTTTGGAGAGAGGGTGATGAGGTCGGTTTGGGCCATGCTGCCTCTGACATCCAGTCCTTGGTAGTTAGTTTTTAATTTAAAATTGCTCCTGGCTGGGATGCCGGTGGGCCTGAAGCAGCCTTCTTCCATGTAGACCAGGGGTTCTTAACTGGGGGGTGGGAGGGGGTATTGTGCTCCAGGGGACTTCTGGCCATGTCTGGAGACATTTTAGGTTACAACAACTCAGGGGTGGGGCTCAGTGCAGTTATTTAGTGGGTAGAGGCCAGGGATGCTGCTGAATATCCTACAAGGCACAGGACAGCTCCCCGTAATAAGGAATTATCCAGCCCAAAATGTCAGTGGTGTCACTGTTGAGAAACCCTGCTTTCAACTCTTCCTGAACTAAAGGACCCACATTCTTTCAGTCTCAGGAGCAATTCGCTGGTGCCTCATTCTATAGTAGCGTTGAGGGGTGGGGCAGGATCATTCTGGAAGCTCTGGAAATGTGCTAATGGCACGGGGGCCAGAAGCGGCAGCTGTTCCGTTGGGGAGCAGGTGCCTTCAGAGCCTGTTAACAGATAGGGGTGGTCTTTGTGACGCTGTGTTATCACTTTTGTGTAAATGCCAATTCTAAGAAATCTCCGTTGCTTCTGTCAAGGGCTGCAGTTGAGGATGTGTCAATCCTAATCCATGGGTGCTTTTCTTTTTTAATTTGCCACGGAAGATACGTAACAGGAAACTGGACTAACAATGGCTGGGGTACTCTCCCTGCTCACATGTCAGTTTGTTAACAAGCTGCTCATAATTCCTCACGGCTTCACCCTCCATCCATACGTTGTCTGTGTGGGTGAAGGCGCATGGTGACCTGGTGTGTGATGGCTCGCCCATGTGGATTCGTGTCTGCAAAAATCAAGAGGCAGATGTCTTACTTCCTCCAGGAGCAGGGACTTTAAAGCAAACAAAAGCAGATTGGTTGGTTCCCAAGAGCTACAAGATATATTTGAAAGCGGTGGCTTATGTCTAAGGTAATCCAGTCTATTTCTAGAATTCTAGAATGGAAACTTTCTCATTTTGTGGCCCTTGCTTTGTGAAATGGGCCCATTGCCTTGGCAGGCTGGGGCTGCTCCTGCAGGGAGGGAGCACTGGGCTTCAGGGAGGCAGCTCTGGGCTTCAGGGAGAGCTGCTGGCTGAGGGTTGGGAGAATATTTCTTTGTTGCTTCTTGCCCCAGCTGCCCTTCACAGTTTCTCCCATTGAAAGCAGCGGTTCCAAGGACAGGCTCACTCAGACAAGTAACAGTTTGGCAGAAAAGGGTTTCAAGGTCAGGAAGGGAGATTATTATCCTCAGAAGAGAACAGTAGGCTTTGCAGAGTGAAACAGGACACGTGTGAGGGCGAGCCTGCGCAGTCGGCCAAGCTCGTTCTCCGAGGCCTTTCCTTGGGAGGGCCTGGAGGCCCCGTGTGTGTTGGTTGGTCATACACTCTCTGGAAAAAGGGCTCTAGAACGCTCCTCACAGAAGGCATTGCCCTGTGCTGTGTGTGTCACGTATGCGAGACTCCTCTTGTTAATAGAGGCACTGGGCTGTGCTGGTGTAGTTTGTGTTTTAAGTGAGTTAGCACGATATTAAATTCAGCCTTTTCACCCCTGCCAATGGTTTCAGACACTTCTTCGGCTCAAGGAGTATTAGGTCCTCCATTCTATTTAAACATACAATTCCAAAAACAAAAACCAACAAATAAAAAACATTCACACAGAATTACCTTACCTGTGCTTCTTGGGTCATTTACCTCCTTCATGGCTAATTTCGGGACCTGTTCGTTTTGTTTCTGATTGGACTTGAATCTTTGAGAGCAGATTGTCTTTTCTTAATTTTCAGGCTGTAGAGCACTTCTCAATCCCAGGTACTGGGCTGGCCTAGGCTAGTTAATTTATATTATTCCCTATTTAATGCCTTAATTGATGCTGATTAGGGCTCGTTACCTGCATTTTGTAAAATAGGAGACTGGGCTCAGGGAAGTGAAGTGACTGGTGAGGCAGAACTGAGTGGAGCTCGGAAGGCCTGCCTGTGTTCAGAGTACTTTATGGTGTATAAATTATAGTCACTAAAGTGTTTTAAAAAGGGGTAGGGGGTGGGGAACAAACCAGTTCCACCACCTGTTAGCTCTGGGACCTTGAGCAAGTTAACTGCCCTGTGACTCAGTTTCTACAATAATGGGGGCATTATTAGCAACTAGCTCAGGGAGCTGTGAGAATGAAACAAGTTCGCGCCTGTAACCCGTGTAGACTGGTGGCGACACCTGGTCGGGGAGCTGTCACCGCTGTCCTCTGAAGTCACACGGCCTGTCGGTGGATCCTGAAGCCCATGCCCTCGCCGAAGTACGTGTGTTTCTTGACCCTGGCACCATGCCTTGTCAGTCATGAGGGCTAAATAAATATTTGTAGAATGAATGAATGCATTTGGAAGTTTTGGTGCTGTGGTTTGCCAGGCAAAATGAATTTGCTGAAAGGTAAGAACTCACCTTGGGATGCATGAAAGAAGCAGAACGCCAGGTCAGAGCTCTGGAAAATACTTTCGCATGCCTTTACCCCTGCTGAAAAAGCAAACAGCTTCTCATATCAGTCGTTTTGATGACCTCATACCCGTGTGGAAAATGTGGCTTCATGATCACCTGGTTCTAGAAGCTGCCAGGGAACTGGGGCCCTGGGGTGGGAGGTAAGGACCAGTGGGGGATTCCTTGTGGCCGTGGTGCAGTCTAGAAAATGAGAGTCTGGCCTGCCAAGGGGGATGGTTGGGGTAGCAGTAGGGCAGGGCAGGGAGCACGGCAGGTGCCTGGTGCCCAGATTGCTGGCCCCTGACTACTCACTGTAGGGAGCCTCTAAAAGACAGTGGGTATTGGTAGATGATTCAGGATGTGACGTGGGTTTAGGCTGTAGCTATCACTTTCACTTTCGATTTCTACCAGTGGGAACCTCAACATCTGTATCACCAAGTCGTCTCACCCATTGACTTGCTGTGGAGGCAAGCTTGGGAAATGAGTCAGACACGGAAGGTCAAGGTCACTGTTAATAGGTCAGGTCTGGTAAAAGACAAATACAAACTAGAGGCCGAGCATCAGGATGGGCGGAGTTTGTACTGACGTCCACCATGTTCGTGGCTCTTTGTCACAGGTTTCCCTCCCTCCCTCCCTCCTTTCCTTCCTTTCTCCCTTCACAAAATATTACATGCTCACTGCGTGCCAGGCCCCACACGTGTGCTAGGATACACGGATGAACACGCAGATGTGGTCCTGCCCTACTGTCGAGCGGGCAGGGCTGGCATTGAGCGAGTTCTTTATTGATGGACTGAGTTGGGAGGCCAACGAGAGCCTCCCAAAGGAGGTGCTGTTGAGGTCGAGCCTAAAGGATGCACTGGCTCCGCCTGGCAAAGGGAGCAGGTGGAGGCTCAGGTGGGAAAGAGCTCGGCCTGGGTGAGGCCTGAAAAGCCCGAGGGGATAGTGGTTCATTGATGAGGCAGGAGGGTGGCCAGGGGCTGGAATGCTCCAGGTCCCTAGGCTGCGAGAGGGGTTTTGTTCAAGTAAAAGGTAAGGAGAGATGGGGCTTTGGAGAGAGCATGCAGGCTGCCAAGAGGGACAGTGGTAGGTGTGAGGGGCTGGGTGGCGGGATTGGATTTGGGATGTTGGTGAGAACAGATGGTCTGCCTGGGCCATTTGTCACTAGAGGGAGCAGCCCACTGTCTTTCAAAAGGCGGGTTTGCTCACCTGCCTGCTGGGTGTGGTGGGGGAATTCACACGTTTTTCTGAGTAAGTCTCTCTTCAGATTCCAGAGCAGTGTTTTCTATTGCTTGGACACATTGCAGCTTTCTAATTTATAGCTCACGGAAATTTCAGTTAAAAATGCGTTTGCCTTAGACAACTGTTAATACATCTGCAAGACTCTTTTTCCTCTCTTTATTATCACATAAAAATATTTGGGCATGGTTGGGAGGAAGAGAAGGCAGTTTTGGGATGAAAGCACCTACTTTCTGCTGCATGGTATATAATTAGTTGTCTGGTTTTATTTGTCTTAACTCTGAGCCACCAGTAACTCAGATAATGAGCTGACATGTGCAATTAAGAGTTCAAGAATTTAGAAAACATTGCTGCTGAAATAAGCAGTGAGTTTTGTGTTGCTGTAAACAGATACGTTTTTTTCCTCCCTTTGATAAAACAAATGCCACAGGGCAATTTATGTGCTAAAACTATGAGCTGCTTTAATCGTATTGTGCACTGGACATGTAGAATTTACATTCTTGGAGCAATGCTCCTCATGTATTTCTCATTATTTCAGAGGGTAGAGAAAAATATTTTTCTACTTAACCTCCTCAGGTGAATGTTGGACTGAAAATAGGTTAGATAGGGATGGGGCAGGTAAGAAAATGAGTGATTCATCCATACCTTTGTTGGGTGTCACCAGGGAATTTTGTATGTTCCCTAAAACGAGAAAAATTAACCTAAGACATTGCATTGATGTCTTTTTACACCACCCCCTGCCCCACAACCTCAGCTCACAAAATTACTTCATCTGGAATGCTGCTGCCCAATACTTGTGCCACAAGTCACATGTGCTATTGAGCCCTTAAACTGTAGCCATTCCAATTCAGCATGGGCACTAAGTGTAAGACTTTGAGAGTTAGTGTGGGAAGGGAACATAAAATAGCTCAAAACATTTTTTCAGTTGATTACATGTTGAAATGATATGTTGGATCTATTAGGTTACGTAATAATGCATTATTACAATTAATTTTACTGGTTTCCTTTTTGAAATGTGGCCACTAGAAAATTTAGTCACATAGTGGCTTGCGTTATTTGTAAAGAAGCTTTTACCCAGCAGAAAGAAGAGTTCCTATGAAACTAATAGCCATGCAGAGGGGCTTCTGAAACCTTTATCTCTGGAGTCCTGTGAGCTGCTTGTGATAATTCCTGCTGCTGTTACCCCAATGAGAACCATCAGGCAGCTTCTTTCATGACTTTGTTCCAGCTGCTTGAGGCCTCTTGCTTGCAAGCAGAGCTTCTTAGAAGAATTCTGCTTATCTCCCAGTCTGTGATTGATGACAGCAATAGGGCACACGCGCTTTGTGGGTCAGCTCTTTCTTAGAACAAAAAGAGTTCAAGGAGTTCTTGAAATCATTAGGGTCTGCAGAGTTTTAGTGACACTTGATGGCGTTTGGTGGGTTGACTGTGGTTGCTCTGAATTCTGTGTTAGCCGCCTAGGATGTATTTGTCATTGTTCGTTTTCTGTGACACACGTACATTTTAATTTTAAAGCTTTCTTTTTGGTGCTTTTTTTTTTTTTCCTGTCAAAGTGAGAGGCATTGAACCCTTTGGGTGCTGCCCTTCTAAATTGAGTCTAGAATCATTTTAGGGAAAATAGTCACTGCAGCCTATAAATTGCGGTGTGAGAGTTGAGGTGATGCATTGTGGTGATTTTTCTCTAGATTTGCAGAGTCTCATGACAAATCTCGGTGGCATTTGTAGAGAGAACAAAGAAGTTTGGCTTGTATGCCGTGAGACTTTGCAGTTTGCCTGGCGTTGGCAAGAGTGAGCAGCACGTGGACATTCTGTGGAAGTCTGCAAGGAGCATTTATTGCCATTTGAAATGCCCGGGTGTGAGCTGAAACATGGACCTACGTGGGTTCATGGAGGCATTTTTTTTTTTTTCCTTTTTTTTCTTTTTTTAAAGATTTATTTTTATTTATTTATCCCCCCCTTGCTGCTTGTGCTTGCTGTGTCCATTTGCTGTGCGTTTTTCTGTGCCTGCTTGTCTCCCTTTGTTGCATCATCTTGCTGCGCCAGCTCATCACACCGCTTGGGCCGTCAGCTCCCACGCGGGCTGGCTTGCTTTCACCAGGAGGCCCCAGGAATCGAACCCGGGGCCTCCCATATGGTAAACGGGAGCCCAACCAATTGAGCCACAGCCGCTTCCCCCATGGATGCATTCTTGTTTCAAAACCTTGTCGGTCACTATGTGTGTGTCTTGGAGTAGGATGTTCCAGAAAATCTGTGGAACCCAAGAGGAGATGGAATATGGACAGAGATGAAAATGGATTTTGGCACAGGTGAAAAATTTTTACTTAAACTCTTTCGTAGTTATCAAGAGGAGCAGACATAGGCATGTTTGTCATTTCAAACGTTTCCAGTCTTCCTGCCCAGCCTCCCTTTTCACCTTCCTGATAGATACAGCTTTTTAAACTTTTATTCATAAGTTTGGTTTAAATGCTTTGTAACTGGAAAACAACCTGCATTGCCGTTTTAGTGGTTTGGAAGAAAGGCTGGTTCATGTGGTTAAACTGGGCCTGTGCATTGTTAGGTTCCCTACGAAGGAGCTCAGACGCAAGTGAAAGACAAGCAACACCAAGGCTTAAAACCTTCCTGAGTATGACCCAGGAAGTGTCAGCAGCATGACCCCAAAATATAGATTCTACTTTGCTGGCCTCAAAACAATTTGGTGGACCAGCTCATTTGATCTTCTTGTGTTGTACAGTAGACAAGTGAGGTGTCACCTGATCTGATACAGAAAGGTTTCCAGTACTTAAGTAAGTTGTTCTGAGCTACACGGGCTAGAATTGGAATTTGGAGCCACATTTTGAGGGGGGAGGAGTGGGTGGGTGGAGCCACTTCTGCAGCATCCTACTGATACCGTCCAGTCGCCCTGCATCTCTCGCAAGCTGCACGCATTCGTTAGACATCGAGCAGTGCACTGAGCTAGGATTTGGTATTGGAGGTGAATTACTTACTTACCCTCATCTAATGTCTCTGGCCCAGTGCTAGGTGCTGAGTCCGTTCCTGTCTTCCATAATGCAGACGATACAGTCATACAGATAGGATATATAAAGTATTGGAAAAACAGAAATAAAATACTCAAAGCACTCAAGTAACTTTTGTTTTGGTGTCTTCTGAAAGTCAAGACATTTGTGTGTGACAAAAATAGCCAATAATTCCTCTGAATGTAAATGCCAAAAACTCAACAACTAGTGTAAACTGTAAAGAGGATTTCTTGGCATGTGTTATCAGGAACGCCAGCGGTAAAGACAGCCTTTTGGATAACTGGGCCCAGGGACCTGAATGAGGTTGGCTATGAATCTGTCTGTTTTTCTACGTAGCTGTTTGTCCTTTTCTTCCTCTCCTTTTGAAAAAATTAATTTGAGATATAATTCAACTACTGTAAAACTCACCCTTTATAAGCGTACAATTCGGTGGTTTTCAGTATTTTCACAAAGTCATTCAACCATCACCACTGATTCCAGGACCTTTTCATCACCCCAGAGGAATCCCACCCTCAGTAAGCAGTCGCTCCCCATTTCCCACTCCCCCCAGCCCTAGGTAACCAGTTACCTATTTTCTGTTTCTACAGATATGCCTATTCTGGACATTTCATATAAATGGAATCATATGATATGTGGTTCTTTGTGACTGGCATCTTTCACATAGCATGTTTTCAATGTTCATCCATGGTGTATGCAGCATTTATCCATGCTTCATTGCTTTTGGTGGCTGAGTAATATTCCATTGTATGGTTAGTCTCCATTTTGTTTATCAGTTTAATGTTGATGGACATTATTTGTTTCTCATCAACACTTATCTGTCTTTTTTATTGGACTAGATATCTTTTAAGCACGTTTAAATTCAGGAAGTATGGTTTTATGAAAAATGAACTGTTTTGAAATTTAATAGAATTCTGCAGCGGAATTCATGTTTATTTAAGAGAAGTGTGAAACAGTTGTCTTATGTTTATTTACTTCCTGCAGTGTTCTTGGGCCACTAGTTTTTATAAGTGACGACCAACTCCTGTTCTGAGTAAATTTGTATATTTTTCCCTAAAAACACATAGTAGCCAGGACATCACCAGGATTTCATTTAGATAATCTTACCAGTTTTTTTGTTTACTTATCTTTTTTGGAAAAAAATTCTTGTCAATAGTGGGAAAGGACAATGAACTTTAGGAAATAAGCAAAGGACAGCTAATATTACATTCCACACAGGGTGCAAACATCTTATGAAAGTCTTTTTTTTTTTTCATTTTTTTGTTCTATACCTTCTCTTCCTTCCACTAAAAGGAAGCGTGGAATGCAGTTATAATTATTTTATTTTACGTCCCTTACAGAGGATTTCCCACGAGTTTTTGAGAGTTCATAGAACTGGGACACTTGTACTCATTTTACAAAAATCTGTCGGTCCTTTTCCCAGTTACACTTCTCATTCCTGTCTTGTTCTACTGTTCCTTATGTTACATTATTCCCTTCTTAACAAAGAGACTAGAAAGAGAAGATACTAGAATAGGTATAATTTATCTTTAATATGTTATAAACTCTTTAGAGCAGGAACTATTCTACATACTCTTGAATCTTTCACAGTGCCTGGTACATAATAGGGGACTCCAACAATGTTTGTTGGCAGGCTGGGCAGGTGGATAGCAGCCCTGTGGAAGGCGGGCCCTGTGGAAAGGGGACCTTTTGGAGGGGTGTAGCCTTGTGGATGGGGGTCAGTGGGAGGGGGCCCCATGCGAGGATGGATTTATGGATGGTGGATGGACTTATGGATTTATGGATGGATTGATTTATAGATGGATGAAAGGATTTCAGGTGTGTTGGCTGATTCTTTAGGTCCCTTTTTCTGTTTTCTTTTAAACACATGTGTTAACTATATTATGGATGGTTAAGTAATAGACGGAATAATTTGATTTTTGTTCCTTGGATTGTCACGTTTCTGTAGTATATAAGATTGTCTGCAGTACTTGGAGATGGCTCATTTCTTTCTGTATCAAATTACTTCTGGGATGATTATTTCTATTCGCTGTCGTTTAAAAGAGGAACTAAAAAGGAATTGTGAGGAGGATGGGGAACATCAGGGTATAATTTCAGGACTGAAATCAGATTGGCAAATTGGAATGGGAATAAACTCTTCACAGAGTCACACGTTCGTTATTTAGGCACCTTGCTATTTAGGCATCTTGCCATTTGTTTTGGTTTTGTTTTTGATTGGGGGTGTGAGATGCCAGTGAGTCTTTACCTGGGGAACATTGAGCAAAGATAAGTTTATTGTTGGTGATGGCTTTTACCACTTTCTTTTTGCTTTTTTTCCTTCCCTTTCCATCTCCTACTGTTCATAGACATTCATGGTATTCTCTGCATGGAGTCTGCACTTCCTAATAGCTGGTAGTGGCGACACAGTTTGGTATTATGGGCACGATAACAAGAAAGAATGTGGATGCCGTGTTATCCTTCTCTTAACTGGGTGTGCTAGGGAAGTGGGACTTTGCTAAGAAGTGGGGTGAATTCTTCTCTGAACTTTGTAGTAGCACAGGCAGGCCTCGGTGTACAGCCATACTGTGTTTCTTAAGCTGTGTCTGCAAGCTAGTTCTCTGGAACATTGTATGTCTCCTATAGAAATAATGCTATAAATGGTCTTTAAGCCTGTAGGCAAACCCAGGAACTGATGATGACAATGATGCTGCTGGAAGTTAGTATTGTATAATTATAACAGCACCGTTTTCTACCAGTTTCCTTGTAAACGTGTGGTATTTCATCAATATCATTAACCCTTCGCTGGCCAGCCTGAGGAGTTACCCACCATCTCTGGCATAGTCTTTGGGGTGAAATTACATCTATGACTTCTAATGCAGAATGCCAGCCACACATTCTCCACTGGAATTTAATGGTATCAGCTCTGCTGGATGTAGGACAGTTGTTTCTACACAGACAAACACCTGTCTTTCTCCCACAGGCTGCAGTAAAATGGTATAAATTTAGGATCCTCAAAACACATGTTTCCAACATTACCCTTTGGTATCCTTGCAAAGTTTCTTAAAGTTTCTTTTCCGAGCCTCGCTTTGTTACTTTTCTCAGCAGTTGGTGCAGGGTGGAGCTTTTGCCTAGTCACCCAGCTGAGTTCTGCATCCTTTGAGAGGAGCGGAAAACAGCCCGTGTTCCATTCAGAGCTGAGTTTCTCGAATGGCCATGGGCCGAGTTCAAGCTTTCCTCTTTAGAATCTCACACAGTTGAGCAGAAATGATTGCCAGCCTCAGGTCAAACCCTGAAGGCACAAGAAGAGGAAATGAATCAGAGGGATTACTTATGCCTTCCTGGCCCACGCCCTGGTTGTGTGCTGCCTGGCAAGCAGTAGGCAAAGGCCACTCACAGCTCTGGGAAACACCTGGCGTGTCCTGGTCCAGGGGAGGTGGTAGCTGCCGGCTACCTCTCTGCTTTATTTCCAGGTCCCCTCCTGAGGGGTGGCTCTCTCTACAGGGTGGAAGTCTTTAGGTTCCACCTTCCCCTTTATTTTTCTAAATCTCCTGGGTCTGTTACCAGCCGGCAGTACTCCCTTGCCCCCACTGTTTACGTAGCCACTGGATTTTTCATATTCATTTTTGCACATGTGCTTAGGCCCTTTGTAGGTCTCTTCTCTGTACTCTCTTCTGCAGTTTCCAAGCTTTCTGACAATTTTGAGTTGGGGTTTGTAAGCATTTGGGTATTGAAATAGCACCTGAGGTGACAGAGCACAGTAGAGAAAGAGTAGCAAATGGAGAGAGCCCCTCAAGCGCCGTCATAAAACAGTGAATGATTCTGAAAACTCCTTTAATTTGACTTTCTCTTGAACTTTGTATTACACTAGAACAGTGGTTCTCAACTAGCATCCCCAGCCCCCAAAAAGAATTATCCCATTCAAAATCTCATCAGTGCTGAGGTTGAGAAACTTGCATTAGAACGTTGGATGTTAAAAACTCCTGTCCTTTGAGGTGGATTTGAATAATAAGAATTAGGAAAAAAAAAACAAAAAAAAAACCCAGCATCTAATTAGTTTTAAAAAAATCTCTCTTAGTGCCAACGGGAAAAAAAGACTATAAAACAGGACGAAACGTGCTATTTAAGCCCTTGGTACTATACTACATCATCCACATAGTGTCTGGAATTCAGTATTGTCAGGAATCAGGACCTCTACTCCGTAGCCTGCTCCGTTTTTTTTTTTTTTTTACTAAATCATTGCAGAAGGAGAGAGTTCTTTTCACTGCTGGATTTACTTTAGAGTTAAATAACCAGATTAATTTATCTTTTCCATTACAAAATTATTTGACTTCTGTATTTTTTTTAAACAAATCCTATTTCAGGGACAAATTATGACTTTATCATGTAGATTGCTAGAGAATTCTTAACTGGTGGCACTTAACATACACCAAATAAGCAGTTATGGGAGAAAAACAGACGTGGTGCCCTGTTCTGGACCTGAGAGTAGTTGTTTGGCAAAAGAATGTTCTCTTTTTCATGCATCTGTAATTAGAACATGCCACACAACATGTTATTCACAGACCATTCATCATCTCCTTTTAGAGTTGTTTCCTTACCTTATTTTTAAAATATAACCTTTTTCCTTCAGAGTTCAGGACAGAAAACCATTTTTTAAATCAGAGGAGAAATGGGACAGCTTTTCAAAGGGCAGCAGTAGGTTGAGATCTGTGATGGCATTGCTGTCTTTTTTACCTTAAAGCTCAGGGGTCAGCAAAGGGCTGGAAGGTTTTGCAAGCCATAGGGTTTCTTTTGCAATGAACTTACTTTGCCTTTACAGTAGGAAAGCAGCCATGGACAACATAATGAATGGGTGTGGTTGTGTGCCAATAGAATTGTATTTATGGACACTAAAATTTGAATTTCGTATAATTTTCACATGACAACGTATTCTTCTTTTGATTTTATTTACTTTTTAACCACTGAAAATCCGTTAGCTTGTAGGGTGTACAAAGATTTTGGCACAGGGATAGTTGCTTACTGACCCTTGCCTTATAGTATCAACCCGGTGTTAATTATCTATTGCTGTATAACAAATTATCCCAAAACTTGGTGGTTTAAACAACAAACATTTGTTCTCACAGTTTCTGAGTGTCAGGAATTCGGGAAGGGTATTTACCTGGATGCTTCCGGCTCAGGGTCAGTCGAGATGTTAGAGATGTTGGTTGTGGCTGCAGGATATGCCTCTGAGATGGCTCATTCCCTGGGAGATTGTCAGAAGGTCTCAAATACTCACTGGCTGTTGGCCAGAGGCCTCAGTTCCTCTCTGCAAAGATCTCTCCATAAGGCTGCTGGAGTGTCTTCGTGGCATGGTGGCTGGCTCCTTCGAAGCAAGTGGTCCCAGAAAGAAAGCAAGACAGAAGTAGCACGGTCTTTTATGACCCAACCTTGGAAGTCACTCTAATTTCTATCACATTCTACTATGTCGAAGCAAGTCATTAAGTACAGCCCATATATCTCCAAGGGAGGGGATCAGAGAGTTTGGGGATGTATTTTAAAGCCTTGGCAGTTCACGAAAAAGTAACGAAATACTCAAATATTCTGAAAAGTACAAAGAATAATTTAACAACTCCCCAAGTATCTTCTACCAAGTTTTAACAAATATTAGTTGGTAATACTTTTCCATTTTAATTATGGGATAATCTTAAGGATAAAGTTGAATCCAGCAGACCAGCCTGTCCCCCTCCTGTATTAACTAGTAACACTAGCAGCTGTAATAAAATTCCAAATTTCATTGGCTTGATACAAGAGAAGTTTTTTCCTCATTCATTTTAATAAGACAGTGTGGTGCCCTGTCTCAGAAGGGTGACTTTCCTCCATGATACAGCTCCACCATCCCCCAGGGCCTCAGGGTCTTGTATACAGCTGGCTGAAGAGGAAAGAGAGAAGAGAAGTTGCAATTACTTATGAAAGGCTCAGAACCAGACTGAGCCCTGGCAAGAACTACCTGGAAGCAAGGGGGTCTGGAAAATGTAGTACCCGGTGGAGCAGCTGCCTTCCTGGACAATCCATACTGGGACAGGAGAACACTAGCTTTTAGTTGACAGCTGATTTTATCCTATCTCTCTTATCAGAGGTAGACATCCTGTAGAAAGTTATATCTGCCCATGTTTTCATATTTTACTATATATGTTTGTATCCAGAAACCATGTGTTGTGTTTTTGTTTTTGTTTTCTTTTTTAGGAGGTACCAGGGATTGAATCCATGACCTTGTACATGGGAAGCAGGCACTCAACCACTGAGCTACATTCACTCCCCAATGAGAGTTGGGTTTTTTGTTTGTTTTTATAAGGTACTGGGGTTCCAACCTGGGACCTCGTACATGGGAAGCAGGTGCTCAATCACTTGAGCTACATCTGCTCCCATTTATTGTTTTTTTGTTTAAAGTGGCATCACACTATCTATTTGCGTTTTCAGCATTTTTGTGGTCAATCCATGTTGGTGGATGTTTTTCTTGTTCATTAACTTTAGCTGCTGTGTAATAGTTCATGATATGACCATACTCTTTTTTATTTATCGACACCCCAATTGGTAGACATTTAGTTTGCTCTAATTGCTCAGTATTAAACTAGGCTTCAGTGAAAATCTTAGTACTTATGCCTTGGTGCACAGGTGGGTGATGCGCCCTACACTAAGGCTTATTTCTCTAGGGATTAGCCTAGATGTGGAATATGCATATTTTCAGCTCTCACAGATAGTGCCTAATTGCCCTCCAAAGTGGTTGTACCAGCTTTCATTCCATTAAAGTGTTTTCATGCGCATTTCACCACAATTCATGGGTATGATTTTCAGCTGTGAGTTTTGTTTGAAAGTTAAGAAAATTGTTTATTAAATTATACTTTTTAAAAAACCATATTAGCCACATACAATGGGTGCCATGCAAAAGTATTTGCTATTTGTTGCAAGAAGCCTATAGTTTCTGACCCCAGAGGGTTGTTGGTAGATAAGTTAGATTTCATTTTCTCATTTTAAAATCTCTGCAGTTTGGGTGCACTGTGTTTCACTATCAAGATTAGCCAAGTGGCAGTTGTGATAAAGTCATCGCAGCTTGACATGTGCAAGTTTGGCTATTATATCCGGAGCACTACACTTTTCAGTCATTAACCCACTTAAGAAGATCGTTTGAGGAAGGAATATGAGCTGTGATTGTTGTCTGCTAAGGTGGCTGCTTTAGTTTGCTAAAAAATTCTAGGAGCTTATACCAAAAAAGGGTTAGTTTTTACAATGGGGATTTATTAGGTTAAAAAGCTGTGGGTGATCAGGCACGTGGCAGGGCACATGGCAGCATCCCCGTGCCTCTCCCCTCCCTCTGGGCCTTGTTGCTTTCAGCTCCTGGTTAAAGTACTTCATGTCAGCTTCTGTGTTCTGTTGATTTCACCTTCTGGCTCCTGGGGTCTTTTTTCTCAACATCTGCGGCGTTCTCTGTTTCTGCAGCTTTTTTCTGTATCTGTGACTTTTTATTCCTCCATTTATAAAGGACTCCAGTAAGAGGATTAAGACCCACCCTGGGTCATGCAATCTAATTAAATGCCTTTAACTAAAGTAATTTATTTAAAAGGTCCCGCCTACAATAGGTTTACATGCACAGGAATGGATTAGCTTTAAGAACAGGATTTTCTGGTGTCCACAGAAGACTCACACTGCAACAGTGGCCTACCTAGGAAACTCTGCTCCTGTTCTGCTTGTATTTTCTGGCAAAGAAAAAGAGGGGGCATTGCGAGTTACAAACACAAAACCTTGATAGTCACAGGTCCTAGCTTTCACTCATGTTTTTTTTCACTTCTTACATTCTCCCTCCTCATACACATCACCACTGATTGGGAAGGAATTCCTAAATGGTTAGATTAGTCAGAAAGCACACAAAAGGCTGGCTTTTGTGTAGATATTTGTCAGAGAAATAAATACAAATGCCTGGTTCTTATTGTAGAGAGGAAAAGTAGATTGAAAACAGCATCTTGAAGTGTACATGATGCTGTTGGAATTACCAGGAAATTGTTTAAAAATCTAATGGTGTTTGGTTTATTGTAAAGGGTAATTGTTGGCTGTTGGGATCTCTTTCCTGTGTTCTAGTTTTTAGATCTTTGTTTATAGTAAATACTCAAGTGTAATGTATGGATTAAATGGCCTATAAAGTCATTTACCAACAAGGGCTTTAATTTAGCTCCTTAATATTGACACAATCGGTAAAATGTTACATAAAGAATGCCTGAAAATTTCAGGCTGTAGATAGTTCCATCAGATTCTGTTTGAAAGGAAAATGATTTAAGATATTTTTTTAATGGCTTTTAAAATTAATTGTTGAACCAGGCTGGAGAACAGTCCATGGGAAGATGTGCACACTTCTGACCTAACCTTTTCACTCTTTGAGGTCAGTGCTACTGTTCATTCATTATTCTTCTCCCCACCTCCATTCCTGTATTCTTTCAGGCAGGTGGATGGATTTTCCTGTTTGGGGCAATTGTTTGTTTCCTCAAGCCTTGCTACTTCTCTGTGCCTTTTTAGTTATTGAAGGAGAGCTCTGTTGGGTTGTTTTTGTTGAGTAAATATAATCTCACGAAAGCCCTTTGTTTTCCATTGCTGTCACAATAAAAACCAGTGAGCTTGTTGACCAAAGGCCCCTTGGAATCTGGGTCTTGCTGCCTTCTCTGCTAACAATGGATGTTTGCCCGTCCTGTCTCATACTTTGTGCTGGAGCCCAACTTGTAGCCACAAAATGCCCCTCTGAGCTTTTGGGTCTTTTTTTTCCTTGACTAACTTCCATCTTCCTTTAGAGCTCAGTTTGAATCCATCTCTATTTCAGTCAGCTTTCGCTAGGTTGTGCTGCAGTGACAAACAACTCTGAAATCTCAGTGGCTTGGAACACCAAGGTTTCCCCTCTTCTCGTTCTTCCCTGTAATGTCTGCTGCAGTTTTTTTCATTCTGGCATCTGGGCTACAGGGTGCCTGCCTGCCCTTTCTGGGGCCTGCCATTCTCATGGCAGGGATACAAGGACAATGGCAGAACCATGCACTGATTCCCAAAATGTAGGCTGTGGGCAGTATGTCATTTCTGCAGACATTCCATTGGCCACAGTATGTCACATGACCAAGCCTGATGCATTGGTGCAGGGAAGTGCACTCCTTGCCCAGGGAGGCACTGCAGGTCACATGGCACTGGGCTGGGAAGCTGTGACCGCCTTACGGAAAAGGGGGCTAATGATTGGGCACAGTGATGTATACAGTCTGCCACAACCTCCTCCTTAGACTGGGTGAGCCTCCTGTGTGGTCTCTTGGCCCTTTTAGTTTATGTTAATGAAGTGCATGGGCTCAGTGAATTAAATATGAACTTTCAGAGTTTTAAAACAGCATCTATAACATTTATGTAAACAAATGCACATATATGCATATGTATTTATATATCATTTTACAAATAAAAAAAAATAAAATAAAATAAAATAAAAAAAACAAAAAACAAAAAAAAAAAACCAGCATCTGGCCCTTACACTTAATAGTTATGGAGGATTTGTTCGTTTGTTTTTGTATCCTGACACTTGCATCCTTCAGTTATAGAAACATGATTGGATTTTCCCACCGAGGAATGCTTGAGAATATGCAAGTACACTTGAGAATTATGTAGGACTCATGCTCGGAAATAATTTTTTTCAAATAGCTTTAAAATTCGCCCATTAAAGGTCTAGAGTTCAGTGATTTTCAGTAAACATATGGTAGCACAGCCATTACCACAATGTGGTTTTAGAACTTTTCCATCACCCCCCAAAATCCCTTCTTCCACATTTGCAGTCA
>JAQZBX010032932.1:0-25620 GCA_029593785.1 Cabassous unicinctus | reverse complement strand
TGTGTTTTTTTTTTTTGGCTTTGTTTTTTGGAGAAATTTTGGATCACAGAAGGATTACAACTGTGGCAGGGGAGGATCACTGGTACAAGGTGTCAGTGATGGGGAAATGTATGGGGAGAAGTGCACCTTGGGCATGCCGCTAAGATATGTGAATATGTTCAAGTGTTCATGGAGCATTGTCTTGGTGGGTGGAGACCCACACAATAACCAAAAGAATATTGAATTCCCCTCCTGGAGAGTTCTCCTACATTTTCTAATAAGACAGCAAGAATCTTTGAGTACAAGGGCAGTGCCTTGTGAAGGAAGACAGATCATTATGCCAGGCCCTTGATGTTGATGACTGTACTTATGAAACTTTTCTTGTGAAATTGAAACTTAGCCTAGTATTATATATTACCTAAGAGTTACATCCCGAAAGCCTCTTTGTTGCTCACATGTGGCCTTTCTCTAAGCCAAACTCAGCATAAAAACACACTACTGGCATGGGATATGACCACCAAGAATGAACCTCCCTGGCACCGAGGAATTATTACCAAGTGCCAACTAGCAATACATCTGGAAAAGGGTCTTGACCAAAAGGGGGAAATATTAATTACAAATGAGTTTTTATGGCTAAGAGATTTCAAAGTGAGTTGGGAGATCATTCCAGAGGTTACACTTATCTACATCTCAGCAGTATCTCATTGACACAGCAAACAGTGACTCAAACAGCAGGGCTCCTGAAGGCTCTAGAGATATCCAGACACTATAGGCAGGGCAGATAAGCTCAGGAATTCAGCACCCTGTCAATGGGCCTTACTTTGGAATTTATATTCCCCAGTGTAACAGAGTTAGACTCATTTATAATTTCTCTATGCATGGCTCTTCTGCTCATTTTATTTGAACCTATAATTAGCACTATGCTTTTAAATATATGTCCCAGAGACTTAAATCTTTGGTGTTCATTTGTCAGTTGAGTCCTGAATTTCAGCAGAGTTGCAGCACCTACTCTCCAGTTCACTGGTTTCACCCAGGACAACTAACAAGGAGATGATGATGGACAACACCCATCCCAAGGAACAGAGAGTGCCTGCAACTGCAAGCAACATAGTTCCATCCATCTGTCCCATGGGAACTAAGTCCACTCTCAATTAGAAACAGAGTGGGTGTCACCATCCCCAAATCCTCAAGTTTGGGGAATGAACAATGGATTAAAGTAGACTTATTATTAATCTATTATAGACTTATTATTATTCTAGCAATGGAGGAACTTTTATCATTGATATATAAGCAGTGCCACTAGAGATTCTGAGAGGAGGGAAAGGGAAGAATAGATGTAATATGGGGGCATTTTTGGGACATTAGAATTGTCCTGCATGACACTGCAATGATGGATAAAGGCCATTATATATTTTGTCATAACCTGCAACATTGTGCAGGACAGAGTATAAACTATAATGTAAACTATAGTCAACAGGTAGTGGCAATGCTTTAATATGTGTTCATCAATTATAACAAACGTACCACACTAATGAAAGATGTTGTTAATGTGGGAAAGTGTGGGAGAGGATGAGAGTGGGGCATATGGGAACCCCCTATATTTTTTTATGTAACATTTATGTAATCTATAGCTTCTTTAAAATTTTTTTTAAAAGGTAATGCAGACATGCATGGTGATCACTGTTCATATACTTATATAACAAATGGATGGAATAATACCAACAGATTCAATGTCCTATAATTGCTCAGTTGTGAAATATTCTAAATGGGGAGGGGGGAGCTGACAGTGACAATTATTTAAAGAAAAAAAGAACTAGTCAAGAAAAATGTTGAACAAGAATATCTACTCTAAAAAGGAGAAAAGTGTTATCTACTACAAAAATGAGACCTACAGATTTGAGGAACACTCTTTTTTCTTTGTCTTAATATTTTTAAAAAAATGGTAAGAGGAGGGGATGAAGACCACTTAGAATTGCAGCAGGTCTATACAAAAATGGAACACAGTATGATTATGTTACCTCATTAAGTAAATGACTAATTAAAATCAGATTTCATAAGTCTTCATGTTATAATAAAATATATTTAAAACATAATTATAAAAAATATAAAGTCTGGATTTTTCCTCTTAGGTTTATAATAAACTGCTTACCTCTGGTTAATGTATTTACTTCTACAAGCCCTCTGGTTTGCAAAACATGCATTCTGGTATTTTATCATGAGAATTATACTTCTCATTTCAAAGTAGTGATGTGCCTTTGACCCTATAAGAATCTTAAGACCTTTCTGGTAGTACACTTATCCTTTCTAAGTGGCACATTTTAGAAACCTTTGAAAGTTTTTAATGAGCATATTACATTAAAAAAATCTTGATTTTAAATCAATCTTTTTAGTACTTTAGCATGATGGGCTTAACTGAACAGTTGAAATATAAATAGTATTTTCATTATACTGTTTAAACTAATTCACAGGTGTAGGAAAATGATTGATTTTAAAAATATGACCAAGATTGGAGTACATAGGTATGGACAGTGAAATACTTTAAAACGCTGAATGAATAAATATGATGATTTTTCAGAAGTGGTCATTCATTATTTTGCTTTTAGGAACCTGGAGCAAATTATCTTATTTGAGTTTTAAGTGTTCTGGTAATTCCAGCCCTTTCTTAGCTTCCTCAGTATCACCTTGAATTGTTGAAAGAAGTGACTCTTGTAGCAGTTTGGCATTATTTATGAATTCCCAAAATAGATATTGGATTATGCTTGTAAACTGGTCTGTTTCTCTGGGCATGATTAAATTATGATTAGAACTTTGGGCCACGTCAGTAGGGTGTTGAGTCCCCGCCCCTTGGTGCATGGGGACTCATAGATAAAGGCATGTCAGAGGACAGAGTTGGAGTTCAAATGCTGAGTTTTTGAGCTGGAGCCCCCAGAAGTGAACACACAGGAGAAGAACACAGAGGAATAGAGACGGCTCTTAGATATGGCAGAAACCCGGGCAGAGAGAGCCATTTGCCTAATAGTCTACAGCTGGTCTAGTGGAGAGAGGCAAAGCCTAGAGAGTCTCATAGTCTACAGCTGACCTTGTGGAGATAGCAGCAGAGCTGAGCCCAGAGACAAGCAAGCCCTGGGAAGAGAGGAACCCAGGAAGCCTGAACCTCACAGATGTCGGCAGCTATCTTGCTCCAACATGGAGCCATAGACTTAGGTGAAGAAAGTTACTTATGCTTTATGGCCTGGTAAATGTAAGCTTCTACCCCAAATAAATGCCCTTTATAAAGGCCAACTGATTTCTGGTATTTTGCATCAGCACCCCTTTGGCTAATACACTCTTAAAAATCCAAGTTCTTTTCTGATCTGAGGTAGCCAACAACTGGCTACATTGGGGATTTCCCCATAAAAGCCCTCTTTTTTTATTTTTTAAAAGATGCTTAGATTACATAAATGTTACATAGAATATATAGGGGATTCCCATATGACCCACTCCCCACACCTCCCACATTTTCCCACATTGGCAACATCTTTCATTAGTGTGGTACATTCATTGCAATTGATAAACACATTTTGGAGAATTGCCAGTAAGCATGGATTATAGTTTACATTGTAGTTTACACTCACTTCCACTCAACTGTATAGATTATGGCAGGATATATAATGGCCTGTATTTGTCATTGTAATGTCATTCAGGATGATTCCCAAGTCCCAAAAATGCCCCCATCTTATATCTGTTATTCCCTCTCCCTACCCTCAGAACCTCCAATGCCTACTGCCTCCACATCAATGATCTTTCTTCCATTGCTAGAAGCACAATAAGTCTATAGGACAATACTAGTAAGTCCACTTTAGTCCATATTTCATTCCCCAATCCTGAGGACTCTGTGATGGTGATGCACACTCCACTTTTAATTGAGGGGGAAAAGCCCTCTTTTAAGATATGCATAATATGAGTTTCCATGGACTTTTTCATATTCTTGTAGTACAGTTTCCATTCTATGCTCACCACCCTCTTATGGACATCTCTACTTCCAATCATAATAAATGCCAGGATACATTAGCTGGTCCCTTCCCACCTCCCATGTAATTCTTATGTTTCTCTAAGGTTTTGTTTGTTTTGTTTTGTTTTGCCTTTGATTTTGTTCAAGATTTTTTCTTTCTCTTTCTTTTCTTGGTTTTGTGCCATTTCAATATAATATATCTATGTATACAATTTTTGTTTTTATCCTTCTTGATGTTCTCTGAGATTCCTGGATCTGTTATTAATTTTGGAAAATTCTCAGCATTTTTACTTGAAAGCATTGCTCCTTTCTCTCTTTCTTCTCCGACTGATATTCCAATTAATGTGTATGTTGTATCTTTTGTATTTATTCCACGGTTCTTCAATATTCAGTTCCATTTTTATTCATTCTTTGTCTCTGAATTTAAGTTTGAGAAGTTTCTATTGACAAATCTTCAAGTTCACTGATTGGGTCCTCATCTTTGTCTAGTCTACTGATAAACCAAACCTCAAAAGCAACTATTATTACTGTTATAATTTTTTAAAAATTAGCATTTCTTATAAATTTTTAGAGTTTCCATCTGTGATTACATTATCCATCTGTTCTTGCATGTTTTCTACTTTTTCCAGTATAGCCCTTAACATATTAATCGTAATTATTATAAATACCTGTTCTGATAATTCCAAAATCTATGCCATGTGTCCAGTCCTGATGCTTGAAGTCTTGCTTCAGACTGCTTTTTATCTTGCCTTTATGCATGCTTCGTAGTTTTTGTCAAAAGCCAGACATAATGTATTGGGTAATAGAAATGGAGGTAAATGGGCCATTAATGTGAGGTTTCATGTTAATCTGTCTTGAAGTTTAGCTGTGTTTAATGTTTGCTTTGGCTGTAGTGTCAGGAACTTCAATTTTCTTTAGCTTCCTTGTTTACATCTCTCCTGTTATCTTTGAGTTTCCCTAAAACTCCTTCTTAAATAGACTCCTGCAGTACTTTCAATGGCAAACCACTGTTATACAGGATTCCTATTTATGTGGTGGCAAGGTGTGGGAGAAGAGGAGTGTTTCGCAATCCAATGATTAACATTCAGTCTTTATTGGGCCAGTGTTCCAGACTTTGATTTCACAAGTGTTTCTCAGCATTTTTTCCCTTAGGTTAAAAATAGGAAGGCTAGAAGTGGATGGAGCTGTGTAATTTCTTTTCCCACAAGTAGAAAAAGGGTCTGGTAAAGTTTTTACTCTGCCTAGTAGGCCTTTGTTTTGGAGAATGTTGTGAACATTTTTAATTAATTTATTTACACACTCAATCATTTATTTATTCATTTTTATTAGAGAATTTGTAGGTTTACAGAAAAATCATGCATAAAATACAGGATGTGCATATACCACCCTATTCTTAACACTTTGCACTAATGTGATACACTTGTTAAAATTCATGAAAAAAAATTTATGTAATTGTACTATTAGCAATAGTCCATTTGTTTACAATAGGATTCACTGTTTGTGCTGAACAATTCTGTTTTTTTTAAAAAATTATTCTAATACCACATATACAACCTAAAATTTCCACTTTTAATCACATTCAAATATATAATTCAGTGCTGTTAATTACACCCACAATGTTATCCTACCATCACCATCATCCATTTCCAAAACTTTTATAAAATGCAGGGATTGTGGGAAGATGGCATCAGATTAGCCAGACAAGGCTCAGCTCCCTCACAAAAACAACAGAGAAAAAGCCATAAGCTGCCTGAGGGACCTGATTTGGGGGCCAGTAGACCAGGACAGTGCTTCACAACTCCTAGGAGAGTGAGGGACAGAGACACAAAGAACCTGAAACAACAAACTGTGAATTACTAAACCTCTCGGCCACCAGGAATGGCTCCTTTCCCCCACCCCCAAGATATTAAGTTGGGATAAAACCCCTAGCTCATTGCAGCTGATGGAGAAGGGAGGAGACGTCTTCCTCCCTGTCAGCTGTTACAAGGGAAAAGGGAGGGGGAGTCGGGGAACTTTTCCTCAGTAAATTTGCCTAATGGAGCCCACTCTGAATCACAGCTCCAGCCAGACCAAAACAAAGGAAAACCTCTGTGGAAAGGCGCACCAACCAGTGCCATCTGCTGGTCAACCTGGAAGTTGCATGACCAAAAACTGCACTTGGGTCTCTGTTCTCTAACTTCTCAGAGAAAATCTGCACCCCATTAGTGAGTCCCTGCATGATTTCGATAACTTAAGCTGTGCAATTTTAAAGACTTAGGATAAGTTGAGCCAAATGTCAAAGAAGAGCTGTGAAAAAATGATAACAATAGGCAAGAGAAATTGGCCATCAGAGTAATTTCACCAACATATTCAGATGCCTAGATATGAGCAAAAATTTACAAGCCATACTAGGAAACAGGAAGATATGGCACAGCCAAAGGAACAAACCAAATATCTTGGAGAGATATAGGATTTAAGACAACTATTCAAAGAAAATCACACAACTCTCCTAAATCAATTTAAAGAATTGAAAGAAAATATGACTAAAGAGATAAAGGATATTAAGAGAATACTGGGTGAGCATAGAGAACAATGTGAAAGCCTTCAAAGAAAAGTAAAAGAACTTATGGGAATGAAAAACATGATGGATGAGATTAAAAATATATTTACTCAAAGTCAGAATTAGTGCTTTTGAAGGCAGATTTTCTGAACTGGAAAGGACAGAAGATAAGAAAGAGAAGAAAATGGAAAAATGGAACAGGGTCTCAGGAAATTGAATAGCAACACAAAATGCAAAAACATACACATTATCAGTGTCCCAGAAGGAGAAGAAAATGGAAAAGGGATAGAAAGAATATGTGAGGAAATAATGACTGAAAACTTTCTTACCCTTAGGAAAGGCATAAATATCAATATCCAAGAAGGCCAACACACATCAAACAGAATAAATCTGAATAGACCTACCCCAAGGCACCTACTATTTGGAATAACAAATATCAGAGATAAAGAGAGGATTCTGAAAGTAGCAAGAGAAAAGCAAAGCTCATATACAAGGGGAACTCGATAATATAAAGTGCTGACCTCTCATCAGAAACCACAGAGAACAGAAGCAAGTGGTATGATATATTTAACGTACTGAAAGAGAAAAACTGCCAACCAAGAATTCTGTATCCAGCAAAGCTGTCCTTCAAAAATGAAGGGGAGTTCAAAGTCTTCACAGACAAACAAAAACTGATAAAATATATTACCAAAAGACCATAATTACAAGAGATACTAAAGGGAGTGCTGCAGCTTGAAAGGAAAAAACAAGAGCAAGAGACTTGGAGAAGAGTGTAGAAATGAAGATTATTAGAAAGGGTAAAAAGATAGACAATAGTACGATATGACAACCAAATGCCAAAGGTAAGTGGATGAAGTAAGTAATGCCATTACAGTAATAACATTGAATGTTAATGGCTTGAACTCCTGATCAAAAAACATAGACTGATAGAATGGAAAAAAATATGAGCCATCTACATACTGTCTACAAGAGACTCATCTCAGATATAAGGACACAACCAGGTTAAAATGAAAGGTTGGAAAAAGATATTCCATGCAAATAGTAACCAGGAAAGAGCTGGAGTAGTGATACCAATATTGGACAAAATAGATTTTAAATGCAAAACTGTTATAAGGGATGAAGAAAGTTAGTATATATTAATAAAAGGGGCAATTCAAGAAGAAAAAATAACTATTTTAAATATTTATGTACCTGACCTCAGTGCCCAAAGATACATGAAGCACACACCTTTGAAATGGAAGGAGGAGACTGCCCATCTGCAGAGAAGATTTGTGAGTAGAGCACTCAACACCAAGGATCCTGGTGCCCATACTCCACTGGCAGTGCAAGGCACCTTAGGAGCTATTCTGTGGCTGGAGTTGGAAGCTCTATTTCCCAAAAATGGGGAAGGAAGAGATGGTTGGCACCACCTTCAGCTACTGATTAGTAAATTTGGCTGGCTGTAGTGTAATCCTAAGAACAGCTAAAGTTTGAACCTGTCCATGTCAGAAAGAGGCTGGTAGCTGCTATTTTAACACAACCCCTGGCATGAGGGGAAGTAGGGCTGATTGAAAATCACAGTGCTGTTAGGGACCAGCTTTTTGCCCACCCAGATTGGATTGTAGTTCTAGACTAAACCCCAGCCCCACCTTTGGCAAGGAGGAAGCTGGGGCAACCTGCACCAGCCTCTCTGGGTAACTGCAGATGCTTTTGGCCAGCACAGACTGGATTGTTGGGTGCATGTGGATCCACCACCACTCCCTAATAGGATAGGAGGGGACTGGTGTTTCCTCAGCCTCTCTGGGCAATGGCACATACTTTTGGCCTACAGGCACTGACTGTTGGGTACCTGTGGATCCACCCCCAACACCCCAGATAAGAGGGGATTGGTGTTTCCTCAGCATCTCTAGGCAACAGCAGGCACTTTTGGCTTACACAGACTGAACAGTTGGGCATTTGTGATTCCATTCCCACCCCCTAAAGGTCAAAAGGGACAGTACTTCCTCAGCCTCTCGGGGGCAACTGCAGGCATATTCAGCCCACACAGATGTTGGGCACTCTGGAGGGTCCATCCCCTCCCCTTGCAGGGTAGGAGGGGGGCATTGCTAAGTCAGTATACCTGAATAACTGCAGTTATTTTAGACCCACGTGGCTTAGTTTGTTGTCCACACCTGCAGCTCCATCCCCACCCCAAGCAAGGGAGGAAGGGGCATGAAGCTACATCAGTCTCTCCAGGCAACTACAGATGGTCTTGGCAGGCAGGACTTGGATTATTACACAAAGATGCAGCTCTGCCCCTACCCCTGGCAAAAGAGAAAGGTGGGAGACACTTCATTGGTTCCTGGGGCAATACAGGCAGCTTCAGCCTCCACAGCTTACAACACCAACTACACCCTCACTTCCTACTACACAACCAGTAAGAGAGAAAGGGCAAGAAAGCCCTAAAGAAAAAAACTGCATCCAGAATAAATATATTTAGTAAGCCAGATGCCAAGACACCAACAAAAACATTACAATCCATACCAAGAAACAGGAAGATATGGCTCAGTTAAAGGAACAAGATAAGCCTCCATATGACATAAAGGAGTTGAGACAACTAATCATAGATGTTCAAACAAATCTCCTTAATAAATTCAATGAGATGGCTAAAGAGATTAAGGATATTAAGAAGACATTGGATGAGCACAAAGAAGAATTTGAAAGCATACATAGAAAAATAGCAGATCTTATGGGAATGAAAGGCACAATAAATGAAATTAAAAATACACTGGAGGCATATAACAGCAGATTTGAGGAGGCAGAGTAAGCTTGAAGACATGGCCTCTGAAAGTGAACACACAAAAGAATAGATGTAGAAAAGAATGGAAAAATTGTACAGGGTCTCAGGGAACTAAATGACAGCAAGAGATGTGCAAACATACATGTCATGGGAGTCCCAGAAGGAGAAGAGAAGGAAAGGGGGTAGAAGGAATATTTGAAGAAATAATGGTAGAAAGTTTCCCAACCCTATTGAAGGACATAGATATCTGTGTCCAAGAAGTACAACATACTCTCATCCAAACAAATTAGAATAGACCAATGCTGAGACACATATTAATCAGAATGTCAAATGCAAAAGACAAAGAATTTTTCTGAGATCATCAAGGGAAAAGTAATGCATAACATATAATGAGTACCCAATAAGTTTAAGTCAGAAACCATGGAGGCAAGAAGGCAGTAGTATGATATACTTAAGATATTGCAAGAGAAAATCTTCGAGCCAATAATCTTATATCTGACAAGACTGTCTTTCAAAAATGAGGATTAGTTTAAAATATTTAACAGATAAACAGAAACAGAGAGAGTTTATAACAAAGAGATTGGCTTTGCAGGAAATACAAAAGGGAGTGCTACAGCCTGAAAAGAAAAGACAAAGGAGGCAAGATGTCATCGGTTTAAGTGGGCACTCACCATCTCTCTCACAATAGACAGCTGATTCCGGACAGGATCCTGCCCAAGTGAGCTGTTCTGGGAGCCCATGGAACAGAGCGGGAATCTTTGGGGCATCGATCTGGAGGGAGCTGGACAGGAAGATAGATTGTTCAAGATAATACCATGAGGTTTTAGCCCTGTGCCTGGAAATTGTGGATGGCTAAGCCCCACCCTCAGGACAAAGGGTCAGGGTGAGCCGTGACTCCCACTGGCCACCCAGTGAGAGGGAGCATTCTCCAAGAGTGGGAGGGTTCTGGCAGGGGATCGCGAGGGGTTCCCTTTCTGTGGGTTTGGTTGCCTGGCCCCCCTTTGAGCTTTGGGGAGCACACCAGCCAGCTCAAGGTGACACCAGGCAGAGGAGAGAGGTGAATCTGCTGAGGAAGCCTGATTTACCTAACCGCCTGGGATACAGAGGCTTGGCCTGAGAGAGGGTGGAGTCAACCGATTTAATAGTTCTGAGCTAAGGACTTTCAGAATCTCAACTCCCTTAAGGGAGTCAGTCAGTGGGAAGTGCTTAATAAGTTTCCAAGAGCCTACTTAGGGTCCCCTGGGAAGAGGGGGTAGTCTAGAAGGGGGTTGAGAATCATTTCTGTACAGTGAACTCAGTCATCAGGGAAGGGTCCCATTTGAATTTCAAAAGGGAACTCAACCTGACCAGGAGACAGGAGGGGAGATCTACTCACACAGCCTGCTGAATCCTGCTGCCCTAGGAGAGTCAAACCTACCCGAGGGAAAGAGACTGAATAGCTTTCTGAAGGACTTACTGAGCCATTAGAAAGGTAGCCTAGTGGAGGAGTTTCTGCCTGGAATATATGAGGTCCCTAATTTGATTCATGGCTCCTCTAAGAGTAGCGATCCACAGGGATACCAAACATCCAGGTGATACTATAGGACAGGGAAAACATAAACATTATTTTTGTACTAACTTCTTTTGGGTCTCTTATTTTTAAAAAAAAATTTTTTTTAACTTAGTTTACTCGCTAAAACCTGCCTCAAATCCTGCAGAGAGAAGCTGGCAGGGTAATTCATTGATGAACATAGGCAGCCTGAGATGCTCCACAAGAGCACAAGAAGGAGTGCTGTGCTTCCTTAGCTTTGTTTGACTGCCTGCTTGTATGTTTGTTTGTTTTTCTTTGTTTCTTGTTTTTCTTTCCTCTTTCCTCCCTCTTCCCCCCCTTTTTAAAATTAGGTACTGTTAGCTTGTTTCTTCTTTGCTGTGCTTCTTCCTCCTTGATTTCCCATTTTCTGTGTATACTGATTTTGTCTACCAACACTATCTCATTTCCTTCCCTCACCTTTCTATCTTCTGCTTTCTGTTGTGATTCTTACATTCCACCTTTCTTTATTTAGCCCTCAAGTTTTATGGTTTTGATTTCTATCTTGTTTATTCTGTTTTCTTTTTTTTTTTTAATTAACTTTTTTCTTTCTGTTCATTCTTTCCTCTTCTTCTCTCTCATCACCATTATGGCCTTTTAAATCATTCTATATATTTTTCTGTATTTGGTTTCCCATTTCATTGTAGGTACTCCACTTTTTTTATTCCTATTACTCTACATTGCTTACATGGGTTAAATATTTATTTTACTACAGCCCCTCTTCTAACTTTTATTAATAGTAGTAGTAGTATCCTTTTTCTTTCTTTCTTTTTTTCCTAACCTCTATCACTTTCTCTGGCCCTAATCTTTTTCCTTCAAGGAAACACAGAAAACCGCAAGGAAATAGAACAAGATGAAAAAAGTGTCAAAGAGAAAATTTAACACATATACAAAACCAGCAGTTAAATAAAACTCTAGAGCAGAGAAAGAAGCTAATCAACTGAATAAACCCATCAAGATAAAAAGATGACCAGAGGGCAACAAAAAATTACAAACCATACTAAAAAACAGGAAGACATGGACCAGTCCAATGAACAAACTAGAAACCTGGAAGAGATACAAAATATCAAACAGCTAATCAAAATTGTCCAAACAAATATCATGAACAAACTTAATGAAGTGAAGGAAGAGATTAAGGATATAAAGAAGACACTGGGAGAACATACTGAAGATATTATAAATATACATAAAAAGATAACAGATACAATGGTGATGAATGGCACAATCCAAGAAATCAAAATGATACTGGAATCACATAACAGCAGATCTGAACAGGCAGAAAAAAGAATTAGTGATGTGGAAGACAGTACATCTGAAATCAAACAGATAGTAGAACAGATAGATAAAAAGATAGAAAAAATCCAGCAGGGTCTTAGGGATTTAAACAACAATACAAAACGCACAAACATATGCATTATAAACATCCCAGAGGGAGAAGAGAAGGGAAAGGGAACAGAAGGAGTGTTGAAGGAAATAATGGCTGAAAACATCCCAACTCTATTGAAAGAGATGGACGTACATGTCCAGAAAGCACAGTCTATCCCAAACAGTATAAACCCCAACAGGGCTACTCCAAGACAATACTTGTCATAATGTCCAATGCTCAAGACAAAGAGAAAATACTCAAGGCAGCAAGAGAAAAGAGAATCATCACATACAAGGGAAGCTCAATAAGATTAAGTGCTGATTTCTCATCTGAAACCATGGAGGCAAGAAGGCAGTGGTATGACATAGTCAAGATACTAAAAAAAAAAAACTTCCAGCCACGAATTTTCTATCCAGCAAAGCTGGCATTCAAAAATGATGGAGAGTTCAAAATATTCACAGATAAACAGAAATTAAGAGAGTATGCCAATACGAAACCTGCACTTCAAGAAATACTAAAGGAAGTTCTGCAGGTTGAAAGGAAAAAACAGGAGAGAGAGAGAGTTGGAGGAGAGTGTGAGAACAACTGAAAATACAAAAAGAAAATAAAAACAACATATGACATACATAAACCCAAAGAAAAAATGGCTGATGTAAGCAATCCCTTGAGAGTAAAAACATTGAATGTTAATGGATTAAACTCACCAGTCAAGAGACACAGATTGGCAGAATGGATAAAGAAATATGACCCATCTATATGTTGTCTACAAGAAACCTACCTTAGACCCAGGGATTCAAGGAGGCTTAAAATGAATGGCTGGAAAACAATTTTTACAAACAAGCAATAACCAAAAGAGGGCAGGAGTAACTATACTAATATCAGACAAAACAGACTTCAAATGCAAAACTATTGTAAGAGACAAAGATGGACACTATACATTAGTAAAAGGGGTACTCTTTCAAGAAGAAAAAACAATCATAAACATTTATGCACCTAATCAGAGTGCCTCAAAATACATGAGGCAAGCACTGGAAAGACTACATGGAGAAATAGATGCCTCTACAATTATAGTGGGGGACTTATATACACCATTATTACCATTAGACAGAACATCTCGACAGAGAATCAATAAAGAAACAAAAGATCTGAATAATACATTAGAGGATCTGGACCTAATAGACATATACAGAACACTACACCCAACTACAGTGGGATATACATTCTTCTTGAGTGCACATGGAAAATACTCCAAAATAGACCACATGCTAGGAAACAGAACAACTCTCAATGAATTAAAAAACATTGAGATTATACAAAGTAATTTTGCTGACCACAATAGAATGAAGCTGGAAATAAGTAAGGACCAGAGAACCAGATTAGGCACAAAGTTGTGGAAGTTAAACAACACACTCTTAGACAAACAGTGGGCCATGGAAGAAATCACAAAAGAAATCAGTAACTACCTTGAAACGAATGAAAATGACAACACAGCATACCAAAACCTATGGGATGCAGCAAAAGGTGTACTGAGAGGGAAATTCATAGCCATAAATGCATATATCAAAATAGAAAAAAGAGCTAAAATTGAAGACCTAACTGCACACCTGGAGGAATTGGAAAAGCAACAACAAACTATCCCCAAAGGAAGTAGAAAGAAGGAAATAGCAAAGATTAGAGCAAAACTAAGTGAAATAGAAAATAAGAAAGCACTAGAAAAAATTAAATAAAAAAACAAAAAAACAAAAGCTGGTTCTCTGAGAAGATCAATAAAATTGACAAACCCTTAGCCAGAATAGCAAGAAGAAAAGAAAGCGGGTTCAAATACACAAAATAAGAAATGATAACGGAGATATCACCACTGACCCCACAGAAATAAAATCATAAGAGGATACTTTGAAAAATTATATGCCAAAAAGAATGACAATTTTGAGGAAATGGACAAATTCCTAGGAACTCACAAGCTTCTTTCTGACGAAAGAAGAAATTGATGAAATCAGCAGTCCAATTACAAGTAAAGAGATAGACTCAGTCATCAAAAATCTCCCAACTAAGAGGTGCCCAGGACCAGATGGATTCACAGGTGAATTCTATCAAACATTCCAGAAAGAACTAACACCAATCATGCTTAATATCTTCCAAAAAATAGAAGTAGAAGGAACATTGCCTAACTCATTCTATGATGTCAGCATTACCCTAATACCAAAGCCAAACAAAGATGCCATAAGAAAGGAAAATTACAGACCAATCACTCTAATGAACCTCGACGCTAAAATCCACAACAAAATACTTGCTAATCACATTCAACAGCATATCAAATAAATTATACACCATGACCAAGTGGGTTTCATCTCAGGTATGCAAAGATGATAAGAAAATCAATCAATGTAACACACCACATAAACACATTGAAAGAAAAAAAATCACATGATCATCGCTATAGATGCAGAAAAAGCATGCAGCAAAATACAGCACCCCTTTCTGATAAAAACACTGCAAAATATAGGAATAGAAAGAAACTTTATGAACATAATAAAGGGTATATATGAAAAACCCACATCTAACATCATCTTCAATGGTAAAATCCTAAAATCTTTCACTCTAAGATTGGAAACAAGACAAGGATGCCCACTATCACCGTTCCTATTTAACATTGTTTTAGAAGTACTTGCTTGAGCACTGAGGCAAGAAACAGATATAAAAGTCATCCACATTGGAAAGAAAGAAGTACAAATTTCACTATTTGCAGATGATATGATCCTATACATAGAAAGCCCTAAGAAATCTACAACAAAGCTTCTAGAACTTATAAATGAGTTCAGTAAAGTCACAGGCTATAAGATCAATGCTCAAAAATGAGTAGCATTTCTGTATATCAATTATGAGCAATCTGAGGAGGAAATCAAGAAACAAATATCATTTATGATAGTAACTAAAAGAATCAAATACCTAGGAATAAATTTAACTAAACGTGTAAAGGGCTTATATACAGAAAACTATACAACATGGTCAAAGGAAATAAAAAAAGACTTAAAGACTTAAATAAATGGAAGAACATTCCCTGTTCATAGACATCATTAAAATGTCTATCCTACCCAAACTAATCTACAGATTTAATGCAATCCCAATAAAAATCAACATAGCATTTTTTAATGAATTGGAAAAACTACAAAATTTATTTGGATGGGTAAGAGGCCCTGAATCGCCAAGGACATATTGAAAAAGAAAAATGAAATTGGAGGTATTACACTCCCTGACTTTACAACATACTACAAAGCTACAGTAGTCAAAACTGCTTGGTATTGGCACAGGGATAGACATACCAACCAATGGAACTGAAATGAGAGTTCTGATATAGATCCTTGCATATACAGTCATCTGATATTTGACAAGCCCACCAAGCCCACTCAGTTGGGAGAGAATGGCCTCTTCAACAAATGGTGCTTGGAGTATTGGATATCCATATCCAAAAGAATGAGAGAGGAATACCATCTCACACTTTATAAAAAAATCAACTCAAGATGGATCAAAGGTCTAAATATAAAAGCCAAAACCATAAAGACCTTGGAAGATAATGTAGGGAAGCATCTACAGGACCTTGTATTAGGAAATGGTTTCATGAACTTCACACCCAAAGCATGAGCAGAAAAAGAAAAAATAGATAAACGGGATCTCCTCTAAATTAAAAACTTTTTCACCTCAAAGCACATTATCAAGAAAGTGAAAAGGGAGCCTACCCAATGGGAGAAAATATTTGGCAACCATATATCTGATAGGAGCCTAATATCATGCATATGTAAAGAAATCCTATACCTTGAACATAAAAAGACAAACAACTCATTTAAAAAATGGGCAAGTGACCTGAAAAGACTCTTCTCCAAGGAAGAAATACAAATGGCTAAAAAGCACATGAAAAGATGCTCAGCATCGCTGGCTATTAGGGATATGCAAATCAAAACTACAATGAGATACAATCTTACACCCATTAGAACAGTGGCTATTAAAAAAACAGCAGACTGTAAGTGTTGGAGAGGATGTGGAGGAATGGGAACCCTCATCCACTGCTGGTGGGAATGTAGAATGGTCCAGCCATTGTGGAGGACAATTTGGCGATTCCGCAAAAAACTAACTATAGAACTTCCATATAATCCAGCAACTCCACTGCTGGGTATATACCCAGAAGATTTGAAAGCAAAGGCACAAACAGATATATGCACACCAATGCTCATAGTGGCATTATTCACTATTGCCAAAAGTTGGAATCAACCCAGGTGCCCACCAAGAGATGAATGGATAACAAAACGTGGTACATACATACAATGGAATATTACTCAGGTGTAAGAAGGAATAAAGTGCTAACACATGGGACAACATGGATGAATATTGAGGATCTTATGTTGAGTGAAGCTAACCAGGTATTGAAGGATGAACAGTACATGACCTCACTGATATGAATTAAGGAAATTGAGCAGTCTTAGAATGCTATTGTCTGGAAGATAGGTTTACAAGAAATAGAAAGAGAAAATTGTGAGCCATCACTCATACGGACTTAACTATGGTAAGGTGTAAGAGTGTAGTTGCATATTGAAGGGATAAAACAGGAGGGTAGTGATATTATTGGGTTGGGTGGTGCAGGGTTGACAGGTGGGTAGATTGGGAAAGGTGGGTTAGAAGGTCCAGGTTACTGGGGGGAGGGTTGGGAGAGGGACCAGGTGAACACTGGGGATTTGTGGGTATGTGGTTGAAAGTACAAAGTTGGGAATGCTTTTATGGCAATATGACAAGGAAGTCTTCCTGGTTTAGGGTATTGGATGGGGGGGCATTCAGGACAGGGCGCACCTGGAGCAGGCTTCTAAGGAGTGTGTGAGTGATCATTTTGTCATAATGTGTTGTATCAGTGCATGGAGACCCACATAATCAGTGGGAAGGAGTTGGACTCCCATCCTTGGGAGGACCAATTTGTGCAGAAATAAAGAGGTGGGAGTCTCTCAAGAGCAAGGGCGATTCCTAATAGGGGAGGACAGACCAGTGTGTCAAGTCCTCAGTCTTGTTGCATGTAATTATAAATCTTGTCATCCAACGAATCAAGCCAGGGGGTTGCCTGGGTGCCAGAGGGATGGGGAGGGAGGAATTGAATGGATCGAACAGGGGGTATTTAGTGGTCAGTGGAATTATTCTGCATGATCTCACAGTGATGTACACAGGACATGGTAAATATCATCAGAATTTGTAAAAGTGTATGGTCTAAAGTGTAAACCATAGTGTAAACCATTGACCATGTTTAGTAGCTATGTTTCACTATTTGTATATCAGTTATAACAAAGCTACCATCCACATGTAAAAAGGTATTAATATGGGGGGGAGGAAATGAGGATGTTGGGTATATGAGAGTCTCCTGTATTCTGTGTGTGACTTTGCTGTGAACTACTCTTTGAAAATAAAATGAAAAATAGTGAGACACTGGGGAATGAGTGGGGGAAGGTGCCATGGTACAGACAGGACACCAGATATTGCAGTGATGAAAGGCAAAATGTCAAAAAAAATTTTTAAAAATATTTTTCATTTTTTAAATATCCCAGTCTTAATTTTACTTTATTTTTAGTTTCTTAAAATTTTTATATATTTTATCTCATATTTAATCTTATCATTATTATTTCATTTTCCTCTTAATTGTATTCAGCTATTGTAATGGCTTCATCTTTAAAGAAACTTTGGATCACAGAAGGGTTACAACTGGGATGGGGGAGGATCATTGGTGTGGGGTGTCAGCAATGGGGGTTGCATGGGAGGAAGTTCACCTGAGCATACATATAAGATATATAAAAATGTTCAAATGTTCATGGGGCATTGTCACGGTGGGTGGAGACTCACACAATAAATGAAAGAATACTGAATTCCCATCCTGGAGAGCTCTGCCACATTCTCTAAGAGAGCAGCAACAGTCCACTAAGTGCAGGGGCAGTGACTGGTAAAGGAGAATGATCCACTGATGGACCCTTGATATTGATGACTAGGCTTATGAGTCTTTGCTCTTAAAATTGAAACTTAGCCTATTGTTATGGGGTGCCTAAGGGTTGCCTCCCAAGAGCCTCCTTGTTGCTCAGATGTGGCCTCTCTCTAAGCCAAACTCAGCATATGAATGCATTGCCTACTCCCCAGCATGGAACATGACTCCTGGGGATAAGCCTCCCTGGCACTGAGGGATTGCTATCAAGCACCAACCTGCAATGCAACTGGAAAAAGATTTTGAATAAAAGGGGGGGAAAGGTAAAGACAAATGAGTTTATATGGCTCAGAGACTTCAACGTGAGTCAGGAGGTCATCTCAGAGGTAACACTTAAGCACATCTCAGCAGGATTTCATAGACTTCCAAAGTGGATACCACCCCAAATAGTGGGGCTCCTGAGGGTTCTGGAGACACCCAGGTCCTATGGTGAGTGCAGATAGCTCCAGAGTTTTGTGCCTTGCCATTGGGTCCTACTTTGGAGTTTGTGCTCCTGAGAGTTACAGAGTTGGACTCATTTATGTCTTCCCTGTACATGGCTCATCTGTCCCTTCTATTTAAACCTATACTTGGTGCTGGAATTTGTATGTGTACGTCCAGAGACTTGAGTCTTTGGGTTGTCCATGTGCCAGCTGGGCCCGGAACCTCAGTGGAGCTGCAACACCTGCTCAACAGCTCATTGGATTCACCCATGACAACTGATAGGGAGATGATGATGGACAACAGCCATCCCAGGGAACAGAGAGAGTCTGCTCCTGCAGTCAGGATAGTCCCATCCATCTTTCCCATGGGATATAAGCCCCCTCTTAATTGGAGGTGGAGCAGACATCACCATCCCAGAATCCTCAGGATTGGGGGAAGAGATATGGACTAGAGTGGACTTACTGGTATTCTACTATAGACATATTGTGATTCTAGCAATGGAAGAAATTACAACAGTGATGTGGAGCCATTGGCCACTGGAGGCTCTGGGGGTAGGAAGAGGGAAAAACAGTTGTAATATGGGGGCTTTTTTTGCGACTTGGGAATCATCCTGAATGACATTGCTATGACAGATATAGGCCATTTTATATCATTACATAATATGAAGAACTGTGTGGGAGAGAGTGTAGACTACAATGTGAACTCTAGACCATGCTTAATGGCAAAGCCCCAGGATGTGTTTATCAATTGCAATGAATGTGCCACACTAATGAAGGATGTTTATGTGGAAGGTTGTGGGAGGTGTGGGAAGTGGGACATATGGGAATCCCTATATTTTTTGTGTAACATTTATGTAATCTAAGTAGCTTTAAAAGAATAAAAAAAATAAAAAAGAAAAGAAAAGAAAAGAAAGGAGAGAGAGTCTTGAAATGAAGATTATATCAGTAAAAGTAACTAAAAGTGTCAAAAAAGTGGTGAAAATAAAATATGGCAGATAAAACTCAAAGGTCAAAAGGGTGAAATAAAGCTGCCTTTATACTAATAACATTGAATGTTAATGGAGTCCTCTCCTCAATCAAAAGACACAGACTGGCACAATGTATAAGAAAATATGAGCCATCTATATGCTGTCTACAGGAGACTCACTTTAAACCCAAGGATACCAATAGATTGAAAGTGAAAGCCTGGAAAAAGATTCCACACATGAACAAGAAAAAAAATGTGGAGGAGTTATACTTATATCAAATGAAATAGACTTTAAAAGCAAAACTGTTAGAGACAAGGAAGGACACCATATATTAGTAAAACAGGAAATCCACCAGGAAGAAATAACAATAATAAATGTATATGCACCCAACCAGGATGCCCCAAGATACATGAGGCAAACACTGGCAAAACTGAAGGGAGAACTGTGAATATTCTTGCTGTCCTGATTTTGTGATAATCAAGGTAGGCCAAATATTCACTATATTAGAAACCATGCATGTGTCCCCAGACCTAGTTTTTCTCCCTTGTTCTGGTTTTTAGAATGCTGGTGATAAAAACTGGCAGAAGAAAGAGCTAAACTCAATGTTCTAACAACACAGCTAGAGGAACTGATTTATTATATGACCATACTGTATTGGAAAAGACTGTAACTTTAATTATCTTTGGCCAATCTTAAGAGATATAGCAGAGGGATGGATGTGGCTCAAATGGTTGGGCATCCATCTCCCATATGGAGGGACCTGGATTTGAATCCCGGGACCTCCCAGTAAATTAAAAAAAAGAAAAATATAGAAGTCATGTGCACCTTCAGGCCCCATGCATGGGTGCACCGTTAGGCCCCGCGAGCCACGCAGCAAGATGATGACATAACAGAAGAGTGACACAAGGGAAAGCCAAGACAAGACACACTGAAAAACCAGGAACTAAGGCGGCGCAGGCAGTAGGATGCCTCTATTTTACATCGGAGTTTCCAAGGATCGAATCCCAGGGAAGACAGGAGGAGAAGGATGAGAAGAGAGGGCAGGAAACAGACACAGAGAGTGCCCAGTTAATGGACACAGAAAGAGCAAAAATGTGTGTGTGTGTGTGGTAAAAATGGATAAAAGTAAATAAATAAATCCTTAAAAAAATGTATAGGGGAGGAAGATACGGACTATAGTTAGTAGTAATACTTTGACAATGCTCTTTCATGATTTGTTAACAAATGTTACACAACAATGCAGGGTGTTTGTGTGTGTGGGTGATGTGTGGGAGCCCTGTATGACGTTATGCATGTTTGTTTTGTAAGTTCACAATGTTTACTGGACACTATTATAGTTTATGTTTTTTCATGTATGAATGATATACTTCAATAAATTGTTTTTAAGAAACTGAAGGGAGAAATAGGTCTTTACAATAATAGTTGGAGACTGCAATACAACATTCTCAGCATTGGACATTTGGCAGAGGATCAATAAAGAAACAGTGAACTTGAATAATATGATAAATGGACTAAACCTAATAGACATATATAGAACATTGCAACCCAAAACAGCAGGATATACATTCTTTTCAAGTGCTCGCGGATCTTTCTCCAGGACAAACCATATGTTGCATCACAAAGCAGATCTCAATAAATTCAACAAGATTGAAATTATACAAAGCCCTTTCTCTGATAATAATGGAATAAAGTTGGAAATCAACAAGAGGTGGAAAATGGGAAAATTCACAAATATATAGAGATTAAACAATACACCCTTAAACAATCAGTGGGACAAATAAGAAATTTTGAGAGAAATCAGTAAATATCTTGAGATGAATGAAAATGAGAACACAACCTATCAGGACCTATGGGATGCAGTGAAGGCAGTGCTGAGAGGGAAATTTATAGCCCTCAATGCTTACATTAAAAAAGAAGAAAGAGCTAAATTCAATGATCTAACAACACAGCTAGAGGAGCTAGAAAAAGAATAGCAAACTAATCCCAAAGCAAGCAGAATGAATGAAGGAACAAAGATCAGAGCAAAAATAAAAGAAATTGCGAACAAAAAATAGAGAGAATTAACAAAACCGAAAGATGGTTCTTTGGGAAGATTAACAAAATCGACAAACCCTTAGCTAGACTGACAAAGAAAAAGAAAGAGATGATGCAAGTAAATAAAATAAAAAATGAAAACAAAGACATTACTACTGACCCCACAGAAATAAAGAGATCATAAGAAGGTACTATGAACACCTTTATGCCAAAAAAACTAGATAATGCAGATGAAATGGAGAAATTCCTAGGAACTTACAAACAACCTACACTGACTCTAGAAGAAATAGAACACCTCAACAAACCAAACACAAGTAGAGAGATTGAAACAGTCATCAAACAGCTCCCCAAAATGAAAAATCCAGGACCAGATGGTTTCATAGGTGACTTCTATCAAGCATTAAAAGAAGATTTAATAATAATCTTACTCAAGCTCTTCCAAATATTGAGCAAGAAGGAACACTACCAAACACATTCCATGAAGCCAATATCACCCTAATTCCAAAGCCAGATAAAGATATTAAGAAAAAGCAAATTACAGACCTATTTCCCTAATGAATATGTATGCAAAATCCTCAACAAAATATTCGCCAATCGAATCCAACAACACATGAAAAGAATTATTCATCATGATCAAGTGGATTTTATGCCAGGCATGCAAGGGTGGCTCAACACAAGAAAATCAATCAGTGTAATATACCACATTAATAAATCAAAGAACAAAAATCACATGATCTTCTCGATTGATGCAGTAAAGGCATTTGAGAAAATACAGCATCCTTGCTTGATAAAAATAATACAAAAGATAAGAATTGAAGGAAATTTTCTCAACATCATAAAGGTCATATATCAAAAACCCACACCTAACAATGTACTCAATGGTAAAAGGTTGAAAGCTTTCCTGCATGGAAAAGGACAAGGATACCCACTATCACTGCTATTGTTCAATATAGTGCTAGAGGTTCTAGCTAGAGCAATCAGGCAAGAAAAAGAAATGAAAGGTATCCAAATCAGAAAGGAGGAAGTAAAACTTTTGGTATTTGCAGATGATATCTAATACCTAGAATGTTCTGAAAAATCTACAACAAAGCTGCTAGAGCTAATAAACGATTTCAGTAGAGTGGCCAGATACAAGATCAATATGCAAAAATCAGTGGTGTTTCTATACACTAGTTATGCACAATCTGAGGGGGAAGTCAGGAAAAAATTCCATTTACATTAGCAACTAAAATAATCAAATGTTTAGGAATAAACTTAACCAAGGATATAAAGGACTTGTATGCAGAAAATTACAATGCATTGTTAAAAGAAATAAAAAAGACCTGATAGTTGGAAGAACATTCCATGGTCATAAGTTGGAAGACTAAATATTATTAAGATGTCAATTCTACCCAAATTGATATACAGGTTCAATGCAACCCCAATAAAAATTCTACCGCATCTTTTAAATAAATGAAAATCACAATTATCAAATTTATTTATTAGGGTAAAGGGCCCCGAAAAGCTAGAAACATCTTAAAAAGAAAAAGTGAAGTTGGAGGACTCTTACTTCTGGACTTTAAGTCATGTTACCCAGCTACAGTGATAAAAACAGCATGGTAATGGCATAAAGATAGATACATAGACCAATTGAACGGAATTGATGGTTTAGATTCAGACTCTCACGTCTATGTTCAAGTGATTTTTGACAAGGCTGTCAAACCTGGCTGACTGGGGCAGAACAATCTATTCAACAAATGGCGCTGGAAGAAGTGGATATCCATATCCAAATGAAAGAAAAGGGACACCTATCTCACACCTTATAAAAAAATTTACTCAAAATGGATCAAAGACCTAAAATGGATCAAAGACCTAAATATAAAAGCAAGAACCGTAAAGCTCTGAGAGGAAAATGTAGGAAAACATCGTAAAGACAAGGTGGTAGGTGGTGCATTTTTAAACCTTACACCCAAAGCACGAGCAACAAAAGACAACATGGGTAAATGAGACCTCCTCAAACTTAAACACTTTTGTGATTCAAAGGACTTCATCAAGGAGGTGAAAAGGCAGTTCAATCAATGGAAGAAAATATTTGGAAACCACATATCTGGTAGGGTTTGAATTCCATTCTATGTAAAGAGACCATACAACTCAGCAATAAAAGATCAAGCAATCCAATTTAGAAATGGGCAAAAGATTTATATAGACATTTCTCCAAAGAGGAAATACAAATGGCCAAAAAGCACATGAAAAAATGTGCCATATCATTACTATTAGGGAAATGAAAATCAAAATGACGATGAAATATTAATTCACACTGCGTAGAATAGCCATTATTACAAAAACAGAAAACAATAAGTGCTGGAGAGGATGTGGAGAAATAAGAATACTCCGCTGTTGGTGGGACTGTAAAATGGTGCAGCCTCTGTGGAAAACAGTTTGGCATTTCCTCAAGAAGCTAAATATAGAATTGCAATATAATCCAGCAATTCCTCTATTGGGAATATATCCAGAAGAACTGAAAACTGTGACATGAACAGGCATCTGCCCACCAATGCTCACAGCAGCATTATTCACAATTGTCAAAAGATGGAAACAACCCAAGTGTCCATCAAACAATGAATGGTTAAACAAAATGTGGTATATACATACAATGGAATACTATTTGCTGCAGTAAGAAGAATGAAATTGGGACATATATGATAACATGGATGAATCTTGAAGACATTATGCTAAGTGAGGTAAGCCAAACCCAAAAGTACAAATATTATATGGTCTCATTAATATGAACTATATATGAAGAATAAATGCATGGAGTTAAAAACTAGAGTATAAGTTATTAGGAGATAAAAGAAGTTTTGAGAAGGACTACTGCTGCTTAATGTATGTAGAAGTTTTCATTAAGTTGACTGTAAAAGTGTGGAAGTGGATAGGGTTGATGGCAACACATTACAGTGAGGAGCAGCTGGTTTATAAATGGGAATGTGGCTGAAAAGGGTAGTCTAGGGATGTAAATGTCAATTGAAAGAAAGCTAGAGAATAATCTAGAGACTGAATAATACAGTGAACCCAGAGGTGGATAAGAATTTTAGTTGATGGTACATATTTAAGAGTGTCCTTCTGTGTGCTAAAACAAATGTATGTCACACTAGTGCAGGGTGGTGTGAATGTGGAGAAGCATGGGAAAAATACAGTTGTGTGACCTATGGACTGTGGTAAACAGCAATACTGTAATATTCTTGCATCAATGCCAAAGATGTACTGTGTTGATAATGGGGGGTATGGAAAAAGCGTGCCAAATGTATGCTAAGTACTATTGTTGGTGGTAATAGTCTGATGATATTATCTCTTAATCTGTAACAAATGTTCCACCATGCTGTGATGTGTTGGTGAAGAGGTTGTATGGAAATTCTACACATGTGCATAATTGTTTTGTATGTTCACAACTTCAGTAATAGAAATATACATATTTTAAAATCACCATATTATACATTCCCTAGATTATCCTCTAGGTGTCGTTCAATTAACATTAATCTCCCTAGACTACCCTTTTCAACCACAATCACATTTATAAATCAGCAAGGTTAGTTATACTCAAGATAATGTGTTACCATTAACTCTATCCACCACCTACCACAAAATCATGGAGATGTTTCCCTTTATTTTCTTTTAGGATTTTTATGGTTCTAACTTATATATCTAGATCCTTGACTAGTTTTAGCTAATTTTTGTATAAGTTGGGAAGTAAGGGTCCTCTTTCTTTCATTTTTAATTTTTATTTATTTATTTATTTTTTTAATTGTTGGTAAAAATCAAAATTTTTCACAATACATACCAATATTTGTAAAATGATATATAAATACATATGCATTTGCTTACATAAATGTTATTATATATATATATATATATATGTATATATTTTTTAAAGGTGCTTAGATTACCTAATTATTACTCAGAAATTACAGGGATTCCCATGTTCCCCACCTCCCACACCTCCAACAACATCCCACACCAAC
>JAQZBX010032931.1:0-25636 GCA_029593785.1 Cabassous unicinctus | reverse complement strand
GGGGGCATCCAGTAGAGAATTGGAAATGCCAAAAGACAAAATGAAAGGCACTGAAGACAAATGTGAATAATGTGAACACCTATGTCTCTGGCAGCTCTACTGCTGGCTCTTCCCACCCTCTGCCCTAAACCCTGTCTTATCTAAAAACTAGATGATCAATTTTCTAGGCCCATGGCTGTTGGCTTGGTTGTGTGTGTAGAATGTGGAATGTAAAGACAGAAAATGGAAGACACAGTGGCCCAGGGAGGAGAGAAGGAGAAGGGTAAAGGGCTGAAATGGAACTCCCAGCTGTGAAGGGTGCAAGTTTAGCTAAGAGGAAGCCTGGCGTGGACACCTGTTTTCCTTCCTCTTTCGGAGCTGCTGGGCCCTATTGTCTGTCACCATCTGGTGGCCACATCTGTAAATAACAATCTCCCTATCAACTGAGAAAGAGTCTGTAAGGCAGAGAAGTTCCTCTGACGGTTATGACCCCCCAGAAATAGCATGCAAATTTTATATATATGAGATTTGCCTTATTTTGGTGAGACAGTCCAATAGCTTTTCATCAGATTCTTAAAGACGCTTAAGGCCTCCAAAAGGCTGAGAATCACTGCTATAAAGGATTGTTCTGTAGAACAGTGATTCTTAATGTTTTTTTTCCCCAAAATAAAATTGTATGTAGAATCATAATATAAGAGATGGGAAAGCAGACCTGGATCCCTACTTGCTCAGAAGCTCACCCTCCAGGCTCAATTAGGGCCAAACTTATGTGGACTAGCAGACTATTAAACACAAAACACAGAATGCAGTTTGAAAGTCACTTGTAATGCCCAAAGGCTTATGAAGCTTCAAAGCCACATGGACCCTTAGAAATCATTGAGACCCACTAGATCACACCTGGGAAAGAGGGACTTGGTGAGGCTCCCAGAGCTTATCAGTATCAGTACTGGAACCTGAACACAAATCTCTCCACTCCCAACTCTTTTTACTGCCCAAACTTGCCTTATTTCCCAAAAAACTAAATTAAAAATAATAATAATAAAAGTGTTTTCTATCCAGAATATAGTTCCCAAACAGGAAAGTATTTTTCCTATAGATTTTTAGACTTCTGAAAATTGATACTTCCCCTTCTAAATGCCCCTCAACAAACCATAATACATGGTAGAAGATAAATCATAGCTTACATTTGAGTGACTCATTCCTTATAACTTACAACATCAATACCCATGAGCTGCTATATTTTACAGTGGGAAAACTGAACCTCAGAGAGTTAAAATGACTTGCATTCATTATGAGCTTCTACAGATATTAATTTTTAAATAGAATGAGCCTGTTGATTTTAAAATATGAATAACCCCAACAATTTTCAGCTTGTGGTTTGCTTTGGTCAAACTTTGGTGTGTGCTCATCACCCATTAGTTATTTGTGAGGTTGTTTCTTTTATATGAATATTGTGTCATGTTTGTATGGGGAAAAAAATTGTAGCTAAACATTTCATTGTCCCCAGTCTGCAAAAGAAACAATTCTATTGCTTTGTTTTGCTTATAGTCATTAAATCATGACTTTCGTATATAAAAAACTTCTTGCTTGCTATTTTCTAACACCAGTTCAAGGGTCCTTTCCACTCTCTCACAGCCTTTGTATTCAAATGTACTTAAAACACATAGGGATTTTTATTTGAATACATGCTTATTAATTGAATGAACAGTAGGCAGTATGATTGCTTGTTGATACCTGTTTGGGGTGGGGAAGTGGTAAGACTGACCTGCTTATCACAGCCATTTGGGGCCTGGGGGAGGGTGATAAAGGCTAATATTGATTGAACTTCTATATACTAGATATACTATATTCTAATTTCTAAACAACCTTCAAAGTATTTCTTTAATCACCATTCTGCAGATATGTAAACTGAAGCTCAGAAAGAGAACGAGTCTAGCCTCAGTTCACACAGCTAGTAGATGGCCGATCTGAGATAAACCTCTGCCCTGCCTGACTTCCCGCCTGAGCTTTTTGCACACCAACAAGCTGCATGGTTTTTTGTGGTATTTTTGTTTGTTTGTTTCTGTTTTGTTTTTTTTAGGAGGTACCAGGGATTGAACTTGGGACTTCGTACACAGGAAACAGGTGCTCAACCACTGAGCTACCTCCGCTCCCCAATGAGAGTTGGTTTTTTGTTTGTTTTTAGGAGGTCCCAGGGATCAAACCCAGGACCCTGTACATGGGAAGCAGACGCTCAACCACTTGAGCTACACCCACTCCCCTGCATGGGGTTTTGAACATACCAGCTTGCCTCTCTCCGTGGGCAGTCCTGGCCTCATCTGACACCCCTGCCCCTTCTCTTTCTTCTCTCTCTTAGGAGTGCCAGCTTCTCCCAGGGCACCAGGGCCTCGTTTCTCATGAGGAGTGACACGGCTGTCCAGAAACTTGCCCAGGGCAATGGGCACTGTGTCAATGGTGTCAGTGGTCAAGTCCATGGCTTCTACAGCCTTCCCAAGCCAAGCCGACACAATACAGAATTCAGAGACAGTACCTATGACCTCCCCCGGAGCCTGGCCTCCCATGGCCACGCCAAGGGCAGCCTCACGGGCTCTGAGACAGATAACGAGGATGTGTACACCTTCAAGACGCCTAGCAACACCCTGTGCCGAGAATTTGGGGACCTCCTGGTGGACAATATGGACGTTCCAGCCACCCCACTCTCAGCCTACCAGATCCCTAGGACATTCACCCTGGACAAGAACCATAATGCCATGGCAGTGGCCACTCCTGGGGACTCCGCCATAGCTCCCCCACCCCGGCCCCCCAAGCCAAGTCAGGCAGATACACCTCGATGGGGCAGCCCTCAGCAGAGGCCTCCAGTCAGTGAAAACAGCAGATCAGTCTCTGTTGCCGCCACCATTCCCAGGCGCAATACCCTCCCTGCAATGGACAACAGCCGACTTCACCGAGGTCAGTTTAAGCCCTAGCTGTGAACCCAGAGGGAAAGGGAGGTAACACAGGGGTTCTCAGTAGTTTGCTAATTCAGTCATCCATTGCCAAGGGAGACTTAAGGACCCTCCAGGTCACTGAGACACATAGATCTAGGTACCTTCTAGCCAGATCTATTATCAGGTAGTCCTTACAGAATTGGAAGTTATTAGTAGACACCCACAATTGCGAGAGTATAGCAACCCTGCCTTGGAGAAGTTAATATTCTACTAAGGAAGACAGAACATTCTTGGTTAACCACAGTGCAACATACTGTGGGTTTGGAAGTCCAAATCATAGTATTTTATTCATTTATAAACCAAACCAAAGATTTAAAAAATAAATTTAGAGGCCCAGTCTAAATGAGGGCCAAACCTATGTGGACTAGCAGACTATTAAAACAATTCAGAATATTGTCTAGGCCACACTTGGGTCTCTTTGGTTGAAGTCTGCACTTCTTTTTGAAGTATCTCAGTTCCACTGTCATTTGTCCACTGAGAGTCTTCTAACTCTGCAAATAACCTCTTCTGTTAGATGAAAACATAAAATAATATTAATTCCTTTCATTTTACATATTGCTTTAAAGCTTGCAAAATCTTTTCTTATCCATCCTGTTATTTGAGCCATGGAATGATCCCGAGTTTGGTGGGACAAAGTATCATTGTCTCCATTTCATATGAGGCCAATGGTAGTTGAGATACTTATTCAGGGTTGCAAAATCAGTCACTGGCAGAGATGGGGCTCAGCCCCTTATGTCCTGACTTTTGGTTCAGTACTCTTTGCACAGTCTCTCAGTCCATCAACAGTTTGAGCAGTCACCCTGTGCTTTGGAAGTAGGAGGATAGAGGCATATATAAGCACGCCCTTGCCCTTCAGGGAGCTCACATCTAGTTGGGGAGATAAAATCAACATTCATAAATTAGTGTAAATATTATTACTGTATTAGTATAGATGATGGAGTGAGTGGAACAAGCAGTAAATGCTCTAAGAATCAAAGGAGAGTAACATAAATGAGGGCAGAAGGAGTCAAGGAGGGATTCTCTGTATATGTTAGCACCGGTGAGTTCTGAAAGCCTAGGAGGAGGTTTTGAATGGAAAAGTGATGTGATAGAAGCCAAACCTTACCACTTGGGGTTGAGAACAGTATTTTCAAGAATGTTGGTAAGGCCCTGAGTAACACTGGTGGGGGTATGGGGAAGTGTCAGCACATGGATCAGCTGTGAGCACATACGGATCCTCTTCCTCTACCACAGCCTCTTCCTGCGAGACCTACGAGTATCCCCAACGTGGTGGAGAAGGTGCAGGCCAGTCTGCCGAGTCCGTGAATGATGGAGTTAATTCTTTCCTGGTGAGTGGGGTTTAGCCAGGGGTTCTCAGGCCGGCTCATGTGGGTTAAAAATCACATCACATGTAACTAAAAGCACAGCTCCCAAAGAATGACAGCTTCTCCCTCTTGGGACCCTGCCTAGGTTCTTGTCTCAGTTCTTAACCCTGGGTTGAATTTTTGGACAAGATACAGGTGACCCGCTCTGGAAGAAATGTGTATACTTAGACTGAGCTGCAAGACTCACCAAGCCTGTGGTTAAGCAGAAGGGGTCTAGTCAGTAGAGGACCCAGGCTCTGGAATGGTGGATCTTCTAAGGCAACATCCCTACCCACGAAGTCTCACCTGGAGGAGGGATCCTGCAGTGTGAGACTCCAGGAGTCAGGCTAGTAGGCAGCAGTCATGGTTTGAGTGCTGGATCCCAGGGTGTCCTGGAGAAGGGGCTGGCCACAGCCAACCAGGGCCTGACTTCAGGCCCATTGGTTAAACTGTGAAAATTAGGTTACCAAGGCAGAAGAAGCCCAGTTGTATGTCTCAGTAGACAGGGCAGGAGTTGGAGGAAGGATTGCTGTTCATTGCACGACTCTTTGGCAGCTCTAACTGCAGCTTAGTGGACACCTGTGGGCCTGGAAGTGGGCCCCAGCTCAATGAAAGCTAGACTAGAAGCACAACTGGCCCCAGACCTCACCTGTGAAGGCCAAGACTGCTAATATGCTCCTTGCCCTGATCAAGGCCTAGAGGCTGACTTGAGGTGGAGGGTGGGCCCTAAACCAAAACTACACAATGAATGACCCGTGGTACCTTAGTAGACCCAGCCACCAAGGATATCTTACACTGCATAGTTATCACAAATTATAAGTAGATCCGAAGGGATCATGGAAGCTAGAAGGGACCCACTGATCTCATTTCTTTCTGTTCCCCCACTCTGCTTTCTTACTTGGTCTTCTCAGGATCTACCTTAAATCTTCACAGTCATGACATTTCTTTCTTTGTATGTAAAACTTTACCCCTTCTTGTTTCTTCTGGTTTAGTGACAGCTGTGTTTCTTTCTTTCTCTCTCACCCCCTAGCCAGGGAAAGCAGCTGTGGGCCGATCAGATAGCACCAATTCTGAAGACAACTACGTGCCCATGAACCCAGGCTCCTCCTCCCTGCCAGCCATGGAGCGAGCCAGTGATAATCCCCAGAGCGTCTACATCCCCATGAGCCCAGGGCCCCATCACTTTGACCCACTCAGCTACCCCTCCACGGCCCTTTCGAAGCACCGAGGCCCCAGCCGAGGAAGTGAAATCCAGCCACCCCCTGTCAACCGCAACCTCAAACCTGACCGGAAAGGTAAGTCTAGTCTTGCCCCTGTCCCATCTCTGGAGCATGTCCCGGGACTGTTTGCATTTGCTTAGGAATGAGGTGAATTCTGGACTTTTCCTGCAAGGAAGTGGTAGTCTCTGGGGCCTAAACCCACCACCACCTCCACCCCCCGCCCCCACAGACACACACAGACATTCCCAAATCCATCCCAGTGGTCTGGCCCCCTAGGCACTGGCTGCTGGAAGAGCCTTGGTGAGCAGAAGGAGTGCAGGAATTGGAAGGGCAGGACAGGTTCAGGTTCTGGTTCAGCCACCTGCCAACATGTGATTGCAGACCAATCATTTAGTGTCTCTGAAACTTGTTTGTTCATCTGGGAAATGGAAAGTATATTTATCTCCCAGAGGCATTGAAAGATAGTAGATAATGGATCTGCAGGTGCTTTGTAATGTTTAAATTTCTGAACAAGGACAAGGGATTAGTATTAGACTTAAGGCTAGGAAGGAAAGAATGGAGAAAGTGGTCCATTAAGAGACACATCCTGATCTAATAGAAAAGCAGCGCTTTCAAGCCTGGGAGATGTGGGTTGGCATCCTTATCCAGTATTTACTACGTGTGTAATTTTGGGCAAATGATTTAAATTCTCTGAGCCTCACTTTACTTGTCTATGAAATGGGGTAGTAATTCCTACCTCACAGAGTTGTTTAGAACAATATCTAGGACATTGACTCTGGTACACATGAGGTGTTCAATAAAGATAGATCTGTGCCCCTGCATTTAGACCAGGAAGAAATGCCAGTTCAACTTCCAGGTCTGCCACGACCTCACTTTCGTGGCCTAAGATCAAGGGCATAGATTCTAAGCATGGTTACCAGGCAGAGATAAGTCCCCATGGTCTGACCAATGGGAAATTTAAATCTTAGTGTGTAGAATTGAAGCTTCAGAGCCTCATGGCATTTACCTTCCTCCACTGTGGGTTCCACAGACCCTGGTCCAGGAGCAGCAGGGACTAGTCATGGCGACCATCTCTATGTCAAATACCGTCTTCTCTTTTTATATAAAGTCACAAATCTGGAGAGAAAAATCTGTTGTCAGACCAGGTATCCCCATTTTGAATTCTGAAATGATTATTCTAGATACAGTGGAAAAAATATAAAATTAGGAAGCTGAAAACCTGACTTTGAGGCCTGTCAACATGGGTAAAAATTATATAACCTTGCTGAGCCTCAGTTTCCCTATGTATAACTGAAAAGAATGTGAAGCATTTCTAAATAGGTATGTGTGTCTTATGTGAGTGTACGTACGTGCAGCATTATTACTATTGGCTGATCACTCGACTTTCTGTTTCTACTCCAGCAAAGCCAACACCACTTGACCTGAGAAACAACACTGTCATCGATGAGCTCCCCTTCAAATCACCTGTCACCAAGTCTTGGTCTAGAGCCATGTGAGTGCTATTTGTGAATTTGGAGTTTGGAGTGGTAGGGCTTTTAGGGGAAATGAGATGTAGAATGGTCCCTGGCCTGTCGGGGGTCGGGGGGGAGCTGGATTCTGGTGCTGCCATCATTAGCTGATCATGTCTCTTTGATCTCTTGGGGCTTGGTTTCCCCATTTATGAAGGAGGAGTAATTATACCAGCCCTGTCAATATCGAATAGGCTGTTATCAGATCTTAGTCCGGTAATGGAGTGTGAAGCTCTGAGGGCTGAAGTCTGGGTGTGTAAGAGTCAAGGGCCAAGCTGGAGGCCAAAAACACAGCAGCAGCCGTGAGGCTTCCTCGAGGTTTACTCTTTATTATCTCCCACAATAGCCACACCTTCAACTCCAACTCCTCCCAGTACTGCCGCCCCATCTCCACACAGAGCATCACCAGCACGGACTCCGGAGACAGCGAAGAGAACTACGTCCCTATGGTGAGTCCTTTGGGGTTCACAGGAATGACTCCTTGGGCTCACTGAAGGTTTTGAGGTTTAGTCCCATGCAACAAATCCTTCTTGAGCACACATGCATGAAGCACTGGGGCGGGGAGTCATCAGAGGTAGGAAGACATGGTCCCTGCCCTCAAAGAAGTCATAGTCTTAAAGAGCAGAGAGGCATGCATCTCTCTCATGACATTGACATAAGGTGGCATGATCTGTGGCCTTGGAGAGACTGCTGCAGGGACACAGCCGCAGGATGGGTGATCACAGTGGGCTGGGGAAAAGAGGTGGCACTGAGGGGGAGGTAGCCATGCAGAGGAGGGAGGGCAGGGTATAAAGAAAGGCATCGAGGCAGAAATGTGCAGGGCATGGAGGAGAATGAACAAGTAGGTAACTATGGCTGAAGGCAAGGGTAAGGCTGTACCCTGATGCTATCTTAAGAAATTTAGATTTTTCCTGCACACAGGAGGGAGCCACAGGCTTCCACACAGGCACAGCGATTAGACAGGTGTTTGAGAACCACTAGGGGCCTGCAGGCAATGACAAGAGCATCCTCTACAGCCAACTTCTATCCTGTTAAAATCTTTAAAAAGTGAAAGGTCTTCTCTTCATTTTCTTATCCTTTTGTTCCCATGGCCATAACCAAGTACGTGAGTATAAGCTTTCACCGAGGGGTGGGGAAACACATGCAGACAGTTCTCACCTGCAGTAAAGGCCATTATAGGGGCGTGAACAGGCAGAACCTGTACATTTCCTCCCTGAGGTTTTCGTCATAAAGGGCATAGCTGCCCAGCACCTGTGGCTGCTGCATAAATACTGAATGAGGGAATCAACCAACCAATCAAGCAACCAAAAAAACAGAATACAGACTATTACCGTTTTCATTAGAATAAGGCTTTGGGAAAATCCTGCACAAGTTGGCTCTTCTAGAGAAGGTGAGTGGATGGAGACAGGTTCCTAGAGTATGTCATTTGAAGTACAGCCTGGAGAAGAGGCGACTGTCCAGATCTCTGAGGAGCTGGAGGAGCCAGCTGCTTTGGTGCGGCTGTTCTCACTCAGAGGAGGTCCAGAGAGGCGGATTTGGTGCACCAGATGAAACTTTCCAACGTGCGGTGCACAAAGGAAATGTGCTCCCTTCCTGAAGTGATCACAGGGAGGACAGCGGCCAAGGCTGGGTCACTATCAGGAAGGAGACCATAGGTGAGATTTGGCCTGATGCCCTATAAGGAAGGTGCCATTGCACAGAGTCAGAAAACAGACCTTGTTTCCATCCCTGCTCCATCGCTCATCAGCTGTGAGGCTATGGGCAAGCCTCTCTATTTCTCTGCACCTCTCAGTTTGATCTTTCTTTTTTAAAAAATATGAATAGTAATAAGGCCTACATCACAGGATGGTTGAGATGACATGAAAAGTCCCTAGCACAGTACAGGGCACACAGAGCAGGCACTCAGTAAAAAAGGAGCTCTTATTCCCAGAGGTGTGACTTTCTGGGTGGGGGAAGCCTGCTTCTTAAAGCCCCTCGCTAACAGTTTCTCCTCCTTGTGATAGCAAAACCCAGTGTCTGCGTCTCCTGTTCCCAGTGGCACCAACAGCCCAGCGCCTAAGAAGAGCACCGGCAGTGTCGATTATCTTGCCCTGGACTTCCAGCCGAGCTCCCCGAGCCCCCACCGCAAGGTGCCGTGGGGAGGGGGGGTGTCAGTTAGAGATCTCGGGACCCAGGGGAAACCCACAGGGGTCCATGTGCTTTACGTGGAACAGCAGCACGCAGCCTCTCTCTCCTGTGCCCAGCACTTAGGACTCCACCTTTCTTTGGTCTGGATCTTGGAGGCTTATGTTTCCTCTGTCTCAGAGCACAGGAACCCTAGGTAGGTCCTTAGACTCTAATCAGCCAGTCCCTCTTCCTCTATGTACAGATGGGAAAATGGAAATGATTTGTTCAAGGTTAAAAAGGGAATTAGGGACAAATCCAAGACTCAGGGATCCTGCATCCTTGTCCCAGGCTCTGGTTGAGAACTCATTGCCTGGGTGGGTCCCAGAGTCCTACTGCTAACACAGTGGCTTACAGGAGGGGCCTCTGTGCCTAGGATAGCCCTTCCCAAGAACCCCTCCTTAGCTAACCAGTCAAGACAGCAGGGCAAGGAGCGCCCCCTCAGTGCAGTTCCTCACATATGTGAAGACTCACCCAGGTAACACATGTGAAGCCTTGTACTGGTGCTTGATGGTATCTAGTAAAGTCCTTCCCCTGGGTGAGTGGCCAGAGGGAGGTGGATGGAGACAGAGACCAAGGCCTGGCCCCATCTTGAGGGCCAAGGAGAGACTTGAGTTCTCCTAGGAGCTGGGAAATAAGAAGGCCTGGCAGTGGGCTGCTGCATCAGACAGGAGGGGTGATGAGTTTGAAGTTCAGGCTTTAAAGGCCACATTCAGAAAAATAATACAAGCTTCTGTGTTCCAGACAGAGTCCCACCTCCTCTCCCCTTGAGGAAGCTAGGAGAGAGCCCATCCTCCTCCCCTTCACTTTACTGGTTACTCAAAGCCACTTCCACTTTCCCACTCTGTTCCCTCAGCCATCCACATCATCCGTCACTTCCGACGAGAAGGTGGACTATGTTCAAGTAGACAAGGAGAAGACTCAGGCCCTGCAGAACACCATGCAGGAGTGGACAGACGTGCGGCAGTCCTCGGAGCCTTCCAAGGGCGCCAAGCTGTGATGAAGGGCCACCAAGCCCAGGGAGTGGCTCCAGCGCTGGCTCCTCCCCATCCCTTCTCCCTTCTCCCTCCCATTTTTCCCTCCTGCCCACCTGCTCTCCACTCTGCCACTCTTGGCCTTCAAATCACTTGACATCAGGGACCCTGAAACCTTCCCCTGGGAGGTGAGGGCCTAACTGAGGCACTTCCTTTGCCCACTCTGGGCCCATCTTTGATTTTTATCAGTAATGGCCATGCCTCCACCCATCTTAGTTAGGAGCTGTTGCCAAAAAAAGCATCCTTTAGCCTCTTCTTGTCATTTAGACCTGAATATCTACCAGATGTTGGAGGGAGGGGTTGAGGCTCTGAGCCAGATTCCAGACCTCCTGATTGGTCACAGCCCTCAACCCTCTTACCTCTGGCTACCTGGTCTACCTCTCCTTCTGTCCCAGAAGAAGAGAAATCATTTTGCTGACCCAGGGAGCCAAGGACCAGCAGACCAAAGTAGACATGGACTTTTTCATCTCTGTCTTTCTTGACAGGGGAGAGGATAAGCCAACAAAAGGTGAAATAGTCAAGAAGGAAGGTCAAAAGTGGTCTTGAGGAACAAAAAAAAATTGGATCCCAAGACACAGAAGGGCAGTTGATATCTGCAGTGGTCTCCAACTCCAGGCTGAGGACATGGCAGTGTGGCTGCCATGGGGTAGGAGGCAGAAGGTTAAAAGACAAAAGGAAGGGAAGACTGATGATGGGCAACCAAGAACAAGAACCAGGGCTTGGAGCCCAAGAGATTGGAGTAACAAGGACACTGTGTGGGGTCAGGGATCCTAGAATGTAGGATCTACAGGTCTCCTTTGCCACTCTCTGATGCTGCTCTGGGGAAGAGATGGTCCTTTTCCCCAGACCTCTCCTTGAGAGCCACCCACCATGCCTGATAGTACCACTCTAGAAAAGACGGGACTTATGTGGGTGATGCGGGGGAGGGGGGGAGTGCCAGTGCAGTGAGGGGAGGCTGATGGAGGCCTATGGGAAACAAATGCTGTATGAAGGGGGCTGGGAGGGAGGGAGGGAGCATGGTGTAGGCTGGGGGTGGTGCAGAGATTGGGGATAACCCTGTGATAGGAAAGGCTGGGCAGAGGCCCACAGCAGTGCATGAGGCACTGCAGTTGAGACAATGCAGCAAATGAGTTTCTGGAAGATGGGCAGTACAGCAGAGGGAGGGCCCAGAAGTAATGTTGTGGCATGTGAGATGCAAGGGGCAAGGCCATGTTAAAGTAGGGCCTGGTGGAGTGCTCAAGGTAGTGCCATGGGGGGGTGCCAAATGAAGGGATGATATGTCGCATAAGGGTAGTGGTATGCATGGTGGAGTGACATGAGGGCAGCTCCAAGGACTGATGGACAGTGGGTAAAGAGTGAGAGGGAGAGAGCAGGATAGAACCATGCCTAGAAGTTGACACTTGGGTATGGCTGATGGCTTGTGCCATTTGGATTTTGTGCCAGGTTTCAAAGCAGATATAAGTCTGGCCTGGTGCCAGGCCCAGGGTGTTTTCTCAGTTCACCTGACACTCCTGGGACCCACTGCTTCCTAGCATTGCAGGTGCCACAATGGACTCAAACTTGGCTATAGTGACAGGAGAGGCCAATCCTCTCCTTCCATGACTTGAAAGCCATCAGATCACCATCCCCCTCCTCTCATCCCTGCCAGTGATGGGCATTGCCTCAGCCTCTTTCTCCTAAGCCTAGGGAAGGCGGGGTATCTGAATTTTTTATGTTGAAAGCTCTTGACCAAAGAGTTTCAGAGGCAACTGGACACAGCAGACATTTCTTCCTATGACTTCCCACCATCTGTGATGGGAGCGAGCCTCCCCTTTCAACTCCTGTGCACACTTTCCCAGACCAATGGCCTGATGGTTCTCTAAGAAGTCCCATCCTGGGACAAGTTGTTTTCTCAATAGTAGCCCTTCTCCTCCTACCATCAGTTCAAATAAACTCAACAAGCATTAATGGCTGCTAGGCTCTGGGCTAGGCACTGAGTTCACAGGAATTAATCAGACCTTGTCCCTGCACTTGAGAAGGTCACAGTCAAGTGATAAAGACAAAGACATTAAACATTGTGATAGCCATAAAAGAGAGAGACCTAAAGTGATGATGGGGTACAGAGGAAGCAAAGACAACTTGACTGCGAGGTTGGGTGGGGAGGTGAACAATGGGGATGGGGCAGAGATCAGGGAAGGAGGTATCTAGGAAAAGGAATATCTGAGAAGGGCCTTAGAGGGCCTTAGAAGGAAGGACAGTGCCCAGGTGCAGTATAGGAAAAAGGAAGAAGAGGCTTGGAGAACTTGTGCCTTGGGAACAAAAGACCTTTGGGAGTATGTGCCCAGCCCCTGAGAAGCAATGAGGCCCATGTCTCACTGTTTCCCCCAGGTAAAATGGCAGTGGTTGCAGTGGCCTACACTGGACAGGGTTTGCAGGGTGCTAGTTCATTCTGCCCAACCCTGACCAAGTCTCTTTAAGGCCCTCTTTGCCCTCAGTGAGGGGTCCCATATGGCAGAGCATTGGAACCCATGCCTCTCTTGTGCCCCAGCAGCCTACAGGTGCCCCAGCCCCTACTGGCCTCCCCTGTTGACCCCAGGGTGCCATAAAAATATTCACTTTTTCTGAGTTTGCTGTAATGTCAATGAAGCCTATTAGAGTCTTCAGAGACTGGGATGTTCAGTTCTAATCTCCAAGGAGGCTCCTTCCAGCACTTGGTTTCTACACCTGCCAAAACCGTCAGGGTGGAGATGAAGGACAAGAAAGTACAAAAGAAGAGGAAATTGGCCTGTTGAGAGCAGACCCTGGCTCACAACCCCCAAACTACCAGCCATGCCTAGTATGCTCCCCACCCCTCAAAAGGAAAAAGTCAGCTCAGTTTAAAAAGGTGGTCCTTTGTCCTATCAGTAGGTCAAAAGTCCACCTCTCCTGGTGGTCTGGCTAGGACTGAGACCCCAAAATGGGATGCCATCTCACCTAGCATAGTGCACACCACACGAGAACCCATCCTGCTTGGGGCTTCCCAGAGAAGGCGCCCTCCTCACCCACTTCCAGTCCACCTCTGCAAGGTTAAAAAGAGTAGAGTGCAAACAGTGGGAAAAGGAGTGAGTAGTACAGGACATGGCTGCTTCTTAGAACCTTAGTTTGCCCACCTATGAAATGGGGGGTTGGATTAGATGGTCTCTGAGGCCCCTTCCACAATTGCTGCTCAGCGGTTTAAAGTGGGAACACTCTGCTCTGTAGCTTCTCTCTCAAAGGTCTGAATCACTAGGGATGGGCAGCACCCAGAGCATTAGCCAATTAACCCAGTCTGAACCCTAGCTTCACTTTGGTAACTTCTAAGTTTGAAACTATTAAAAGTACCCCATTCCTAGGTCAGAAGCACAACCATTCTGAAGTTATTGGAGTACAGGCTCAACCCGTCTGCCCTTTGGCCACTTTTATCTGCTACAGGGCATAAGGCCTCAGCCCTAAGCCATGGCCTTGGCCTGCCCACCCTGCCCCCACCCACACTGCTCTGACCGGTCTCGAAGAAGACTGCAGGACTGGAGGCAAATTAGTACCTCCTTCCCCTCTCTGGGCCTGTGTCTGCAAAATGTGGGGGAAGCGAGGCTGACCACGTGAGCGCTAAAGGTCCCTCCTCCTGGGGCCATCGTTCAGAGACTCGGCCAAGTCCTTTGGGGCCTGGGACCATGGTGGGATGCCTGCTGAGGGGGCCCGTTGGAGAGTCAGGCTGTCATGTGATATTTGGTGGTGTGTGTTCTTGTGTAATCGTTGGTTTCGCGTGTCTTGAAATTTAGAATCATTTCGCACAGACTTTTTGCTATTTTTTGGGAACAGAAAATGGGCTAGGAGGAGCCCAGTCTTAAGTTCTTGTCCTGTTACCATTTAAAATTGACATTTAATTTTTCAAATCATTGTTGGTGCCTAATCACTTAAGTTATTAATTTATTCTTTTTTCTTTAAAAAAAATTTTGTAACACGTATTTATCCTGTGAGTAGGTCTGGGGGTGGGGTGGGAACGCATTAGTGGGTGTTTTTGCTGTGGTGACACATGGTACAGGCCTGGAGCTTGCAGGTCCCTTTTTACTGTGGTGTTGGAGCAGGACAACAATAAAGTCCACTAGAAATGCAACCCAGAGAGACTGCGGAGTCTGCCTTGTCTGAGGGGCTGGGGAATGGAATCCACAGACTCACAACCCGGCATGGGGGCAGGCCTGAGGACTGATAGCTGCTGGGCCTTCCTCAAGGTGATGTGTAGACTTAAACACACGCTCTTGACAAGAAAGTCATTTCAAAATCATTTCTCTTGTGATCCCAGGAAAGCCTGCGTACCGATTTGCTCCACTTTCATTTTAATAGGAAACAAGTGACTACTTTTCTTGGCTGGGAACAAGAATCTGGTTTCCTAATCTGTTAAATGGAAACTGTAATATCGCCTGCCAGTTCACCTTCCATGGAAAGTACACTGGACTGGGAATCTAGAGACGCATTATTGTGAATCAGTCTCCAACTTTCGCCGATCCCTAAGGTCTGACATCTTGAGGGTCAGTGAATGACATTTGGGCCCAAAATCAACTCCTCACCCACAGGACAGGCAGGCAGCCTTTGAAGCTCCTGGTTACCCAATCCCTTCTTTCTCTGTCTCTGCTTTCCCACCTGTTTCCTTCTTCCAAAGGGGGACAGGCAGGGTTGGTGGAAAGGGGACCGTGTGGTGAGGGCTGGTATATGAGATGGTGCCTGGGGATCTGGTACAGCCTCTGGAACAACCAGGGGTGCCTCCCCTGGCCCATGCCCAAGTTCAGCCTCGAACAGACCACAACACCCCACACACACACCAACTTAGAGGAAAGGAAGGAGGAACGTGGTGTTGGCAGCAAGTATTCCTGGAGTAAGTAGTCCAGAGTTCTCAGAGTCTGACCAATCCCAAGACATTGGGGTGCCAGCCCCCCGCCCACCCCGTAGGCAGATCCCCACCACGGTACATTATGTGGTCCCCAGCTTGTGCACCTCGCCTCCAGAGGCTGAGGGCTCCCTGCTGCTGGTCAGGGCAGCACCACCATTGCAGGACAAATGAGAACTGTCTTCGTCTGTCTGCCATGGCCGCAACCCATTGCGTCCCCACTGCATGGTCCCAACTCTGCCTTCTGGACTCAGCCTCCCGGCATGAGTAAGGTCTGCATCTTTATTTACACAGCACTTCAGGTTACAGAGGGCTTTCACCTCCCGTGGGGCATCTCTCAAGTCAACAGGGGCAGGAAGTGTATTTTCATTCTACTGAGAAGCCCGGATCCAAGAGGGAAGGGTCCCCAGGTCATGCTGAATGAGACAGAGCTTTGGTCATCATCAGAGGACCTCACCCTCCTTACTGCCCAAAACAGACAACCAAGGGTGAGGCAGGACACTACAGCCACAGAGACTGGTGAAGAACATCTTGAAAGGCTTCGGAGAAGCTATTTTTATTCCTGTCTGAGAATTTGGCTCTTCTCTTTAGAAGGGGCTAGCGCAGTATCAGGGCCTGTGAGGTCAGCATACGCTCTTCACCAGGCCCACCTCCACCTCTGCCCAGCACTCAGGCCACCATCACTGCCCCCCTCCAACCTCCAGCCCTGTCTCACTGCTACAATGGCCAAAAGATAGGAGGAGCTGAGCCAGCCAGCTTTCCTCAGAATGGGTGACTTTGCGAGAAACAAACATACCTGCAGTAAAATAAGAATTCTCTCTTAACCACAGGGGGATGCAAGTGGTTGTTAGCTCAGGCACTGAGGCAGGCTAGGGAAGAGAGGGGTTTGAGGGTTAGGTGCCTCCCACTGTGATGGGGGCTTTCGTCCCGTGTCATTGGTTGGTGTAGGGGAGGAAGACAGGTAGGGAAGGATTTAGGGCAGATGAGATTCTTGGTCGCTGATCTGTGGCATGCTGCTTCTCACCTACATGCCTCAGAAAAGCACAAACGATGTGCAGGCACCCACGTAAGGCACCCCATACATTGCCTCTGAAACCCCCTCTGTGGCCCAGGGTGTCCTGGCCCAGCCATTTAGATGTGACTGAGCCAGAAAAAAAAAAAATGAGGCCAGGGGTGTGAAACACAGCCCCTTCTTTGTGCAAGGGCTTGTATCTTGCTCTGACTTTTATACTACAGAGCAATAGCATTGTCTGAAAAGAGCTGAAAGGGAGATGCTATTTGATGGCAGAACACAAGAGCTGTTAAGTTCAGCCCTCTCTTTTCCCTGAACCTAATCAGATAGTCCAGTACAGGTAGCCTAATGGGAGAGGAGGGGAAAGGGGCATCCATCTAAGCTACTTCCAGTTGACCAGGACACTTGGGTGTAAAATCTTAATGGGCCTGATCCCAGTATCAGGGCCTGAGGTCCAGTTTAAGGGACTTGGGTCTCACTTCCACATCAAAGTGTCTCTTGTCTCCCCTTCAGCCTGAGGACCAATGTCCCAGAAGCTCCCTCTCCATCTTTCTGGTCCTTAAAAGGGCCTACCTCCATCCTCCACAGCCTTCCTCAAACCCCACGTGATAAAGCACCTCTGCCTGGGTCCTGGGCCCCCCACTTGCTTCCCAGAGGGGATCAAGGCCTCTCTGAGGTTGGCTGTGGTGCCCCCACCGAAGGGAACAGGCTGGGGGGCAGGGCTTGCATTAGAAGACGAGTCTATGGAAGTCACCGCCATTGCCACCTGCAGGGTTGCAGCCCCCTGGAGAGCCTTCATCCTCATCCTTGTCTTCATCAAAGCCCCTCCCCCAGTGTGGCGATGCCGGGAGCGCAGAGATGTAGGCTGCCCTGCTCCGTGCCTCCTTCTCCTGTTCCTGAGAACACAGATGGGGGTGGGGGAGAATGGACGAGGAAGCTTCAAGATCAGACGCAGTAGCCAGAGTCCTCTCTTTACTCTTCCCCCAATGCCATTTGGCCCTTCAAATCTGAGTGCACTTCTGAGTGTCTCCTCTGGGTCCCCAGGGCCAGGACACAAAGGAACCAAACACAGCTTCTGCACTGAGACATTCCAGTGTAGTAGGCAACTGAGCAGGGCAGACCCACCTCTCACTCCTTACATAGGCTTCAAAATCTTTTCTCTTCCTTCCCCAGTAGAAACTCCTAGTCCTTTTGGAGGAAAGGAGCTCATTCATACTAAACTGTGAATAACTGACAATGGCTTGGTGTGACACCAGGAAGCAGGAGGCCCAGGGACTTTGACGGTCACTCACTCGGCCCAGGGACCTCTCTGCAGCTCCCTGACCAGCGCCCATCTATCTCCCTGGCATTATGCGTGGCCTTCGCCTGTGAGAAAGTCCTTGCTCCTGCTGGCCTAAGGTCTGCCCCCTGGAGACGCTCTACCACTGGCCCTGACACTGCGTCTGCTGCCTCTGCCTGGCCAGCCTAGCAGAACTGAAAAACCAGGCCTGGGGAGCCCACCCCAGATGCCGTCTTCCCCACTCAAAGCACCGACTCCAAGCGCTGGTGTCTACAGGTTCTGGTGTGGCCACTCTACTGTTTATGGCTCGTGCCCATCCCAACAAGTCAGAGCCCTTGCTGTTCCAGCTGCTAAATAATTCAAATACCACCTTGGCCTCTAAAGGTTGGACTCCAAGGCACAGTTACACAGAAGCTCACTTGGGGTGGGGGGCTCCAGTGAAAGCCCCAGAGAAGCATTCTCTACCCACTCATATGCCCCTATATATTCGTAGAACCCCACACTGCATGCTGCTCCTGCAGTGCACTTAGTAAAATTGCTACTAAATAACTGCATGATGAATTATTTCACGTCTCTTCCCCTGAAGTAAGGGGTTCCGTCTATCTGGGTCACCAGTATCAGCACGGAGCAGTGAATGGATGAATGGATAAAAGGGAAGGAAGAGACTCAAAGAGAGGAGAAATAGGTTATCCAGGCCAGCGGCTAGGCTGGGACTGGAGCCCCCGTTCGCCCCAAAGATCAGATCCGGGATTCCGGTGGGTCTGCTCACCTGCAAGTAAAGGATGTTGTCTTTGGAAATGGCTTCCATCAAGTCCTTGTGCAGAGTGGGCTCCGCCCGGAGTCTGGGGGAGCCAGGCTCGGCGTCGGGCCCTTCCCCAGGCCGCTGCCGATAAAAGAGCACATAGGCCGTGTCCTTGGGGAAGAAGGAGGTGACATTGCTGACAGACTCGAAGGAGGAGAAGGACACCCGAGTGTCGTTGAACAGGTACCACTGGTTCTCCAGCTCCGGCCTGTCAGCAGTTCCCAGAGAAGGGGGCGGGCGGGCAGCCCCCTCGCGGGCATAGCAGTAGTAGTGGCCGCTCTCGGAGGAGACGCCGGAGTGCACCACGACACTGCAGAGGTCGTAGGCCTGGCCCTGGCTACCGGCCAGCGGCAGGCGGAGCAGGAGGGGTATGGAGACGTCGTCCAGGATCTTGCGGCGCCGCATGGTCCGCAGGTCGAAGGAGAAGCGCAGCAGGGTCAGGATGAGGTAGCGCGGCCCCTGGCTCAGCTCCACCACCTTCTCGGCGTCCTGCAGGGAGGCACATGCCTCACAGTAGTAGCGGTTCTCTGCTGTCAGCCTCTCGGGAGACAGGAAGTAGTTGACCAGGTCCAGGACGGAGCGGGAGCCCTCGGGGCCACACGTCTGCTCCCCAGCGGGGGCAGCGGCATCACTAGGGGTCCCTGGTCCCAGGCCATCCTCCTCCTTCTCCTTTTCATTCTCCGCCTCCTCCTCCTTCTCCGCCTCCTCCTCCTTCTCCACCTTCTCCTCCTTCTCCTTCTCCGCCTTCTCTTCCTCCTTCTCCCTCGTCCTTGCCTCCTCCTCCTCCTCCTCCTCCTCCTCCTCCTTTCCCACCTCTTTATCCTCCTCTGCTTGCTCCTCCTTCACGTCTTCCTCCCTCTCCACCTTCTCCTCCTTGCCACCCTGTCCCCCTGACTCCTGGGGGCCCAGGCCTTGGAGGTCCAGCACGGCGGGGGGCGCGTCCCCTGTGATACAGAGCTTCCTCTGCCTCCGCGGACCCTCCCTGCTTGGAATCTGGGACCGGGATGGTGGAGGGAGGTCCCGGGCTCTGCCGTCCTCTGCAGGGAGCATCACAGAGCCCAGGCGGCGGCGGCGGCGGCGACAGCGCTCAGGGGGAGGAAAGGCGAGGGAGAGGTCCGTGAAGGCCTCCTCCCTGGAGGAGACGTTGAGGCAGCAGAGACAGCATATCCGCGTCACGATCTTGCCTCCAAACATTTTCTCCACAGAGGTTGAACTCGGGCCAGGGGACTCCTCGGGCGGCGAGGGCGAGCTGGACTGCTTAAGCTTTTGGCAGATCCTCGCCCCGGTTTTCTCCTCCTCATGTAGCCTGGGGCAGGGAACACAGGGTCTCCATGCGTACACGCGGATCCCTTTTGCGTGCACTTGCCCAGATTCATGCCGGCCTGTCTTACTCAACTGGCCACACCTTCTGACAGACAGCTCCGCGTGCAGACAAGTGCACGGGCACACACATGCCTGTGCAAAGCAGCACACTAAGACACACACTCACACAGCCAGGCCCGCACACCTGCACGCAGGCACACAACATGCTCCGCAAACACGTGCCAAATGTATGTGGGTGTGCCCCCAGAGCAGCGACACTAAAATACACACACACGTACGCCTACACACATGTACACACTCGAGGCAAGCACAGCACAGTGTACGTCCACACGCACTTGCCCCACCCCCAGAGTTGGTGGCTCAGTTCAACGTGTCCCAGACACTTCCGTCACACTCAGCCCCTGCCCCACCCTCACCACACACATCTTCTCTCCTTGCACCAGTGCCATGCAGCACCCCTGTTTCCAGGAAGCTGGAACCCAGCTTGGAGGTGTGGGCTTTCCCCCAGGATCCCCCTCCCGACCCAGAGCCCTTGCATAGAGCCACGGTCCCTGGCCTCCCTCACCGATCCAGCAGGTACTTCAGGTACTCCGAGCAGTCCTGCTGGGTGCCGGGGCTGAACCAGGGTGTCCAAGAAGCAGAGAGGAAGTTCTCTGGGGAGATGGCAGGCCGCTAGGACCAAGGCAGGTGAGAGATGGGGTCAGGGGCAGGCGCCGGGGTCAGGGCCACCAGCCAGCTCTGCTCGGCCTGAGGGTCTATCTGGGGATTGTTCCCCCTTCCTGGTTGTTCCTGACCCACCCCATCCCACCAAATCCACACATTCTATGATCAGGGCGTTGGGTTCACGGAGGTAAACAATCACAGCCAGCCCTCTAGGAATTTGCTCTTCCCGGATATACCTCACACTATGTCCTCACACTCTGCTCCCTGCCATTCCCGCTACCTAAAATACCGGTCTCCCCTGTCAAAAGCTTACCTATAGAGTTCAAGTCCCAGATGCAATAAGTGTGTCACCTGTTTCGTGATGACTTCCCATGCCCCCTTCTTCATCATAATTAATCTCTCCCTTCCCTGGATACCCACAGTACGCAGCATTTCTTAAAAGTACTCATTGTCCCTGCAGGTCTGCCTTCTCGCCAGAGGGGAGCTCCTTCAGGGCAGGCACCATGCTTGCTCATCTCTGGGCACCCACACAGGGTCTTGCCCACCTCTGGGTCCCCCACCCGGGGCTTCGAACAATGCCTGACCAAGGGCTTTAATTTCCCTGAGGGCACAGGCAGTATTTGTTTCTCTTTTTCACCACTGTACCCTCAACACCCCTTAGGGTGTCTGGCTCAAAAAACCAACCACAGAGTGAATGCAGCAGCATCTTAATACAAAGGACTGAGTCACTGATGGGAGAGATCTGGGCAGCACAGCACAGAAACTCAAGGAGGCACTCCCTCTCCTGCCCAGCCCAGCCTGGGGCTCAGCAGCTTAATCCAGGAAGTGGGAGCTTATGGCCAGGTGCGGGAAGGACCTGAGGGAGGGAAGGGTGTCAGTGTGGGGGCCTGAGGAGCCTCCTCTCCACCCCCACCTGACTCTCGCCCACCCACTTCCACCTACCGCACTCACCTGGCTGTGCTCCAGGAAGCCAAAGAGCCACTGCAGCTTGGTCATCAAAGGCTGCGAGTTGTTCTCAGTCAAACGGAGCACGCAGTGTCTGAAGCTTCAAAACAAGGCAGGAATACCCGGGGTAAGCCAGGGTCACCCAAGGAGCCTCTTCTCCCCCATACTACAGGCAACCCAGAGCCTCCAGGCCAAGGGCAGAACGGACACTTCTAGCTGAAGCCTGGGCCTGAGGCCAGGGGCTGGGAAGGAAGACCAGACCAAGCAGACAACGTGGCTTGGAGTGTCTGAGGTCAGGGACAAAGTAGTGGCCTTGGTTTGGATAAAGAGGGGCACCACGAGGTGATCCCTGCAGTCCCTTCCAGCTCTGATACCCAAGACACCAAGATTCAAAGATCCAAACGTTCTAAGGTCCATGGTCCCAAGGTGTAAGGTTTGAACTCTCTAGCGTGCCCCAGAGGCTGTGCCAGTATCATCGCCAGCCACGCCAGCCACTCACATACCCTTCTTGCGGCTTCCCCTGGGGCCCTCGGACTCATCCAGAGCAGCAGGCGTTGCTCCAACCTCAGCCCCCAGGCCCACTCTTAAGCCCCTGTTCAGAGCCTCTGCCCCTCCCCCAGCTCCCCCCACCCCCACCCCGCAGTTAATCCCCTGCGTTCAGATGAGGGAAGAAGGGACCACTGTGGCGATACACTGAAAGAAGGGGACCCTGGCAGAGTGGGACTGGCTCCCAGGGGTCTGATCTTATGGGAGACAGGAAGGAGCCCCCAGACACCCACGTTCCCTGCAACAGGCCAATTCCTGGGCCCCAGGTTAGCTCCTATTCCCACAAGAAGGTGAAACGTGCTACTCAAAGTGTCTGATCTGCACCACAATCAGGTCAGAAAGTGAGTAACCGTTTGGAAACTTTCATAGATGTCTGACATTGCTTACGACCACACAAAGATGTATCATTTCTCTGGTAAGTCATTTTTATTGTATTTTACAAAAGCAATCATCTACAACAGACTGGAAATTAGAATAACAGAACAAAGCTAGTCCTTCACCACAGTTTGAGATGCACAAGCAGCAGCACCTTAGGGAGTCCTAGAGATCGGCTCCAACCTCCTCCTACTAGTGAGGAACCCAAAGCTCCAAAAGAACCAACTCGCTGGAGGTCATGCAATAAGCTAGAATCAAAGCTTACTGTCACTTGCACTTTTTAAAAAGAGATGTCTAAACACCAGGGCGAGCAGGAATTCTGCCCTGGAAGACACAATCCACTCTAGGAGAAAAGTCAGTGATGCCAACCGACCCAGAGCAGACGCCTCCCCATCGCCACGGCGCTGCCTGGCCCCTGAGCCCATCTTGACTTACTGCCTTGACAATGGCCTCTCACCTGCCTTCACGTACCCACAGACCCCAAGGAATCATGCAAGGCAAGACCCACCCTCTCCCAAACCCCAAGCCCACCCCCACACCTGTCACCAGGGAACCCGAAGAAGAGTATTAAGGGCGGTAGAGGAATTTGAAAGCAGCACCTACTCAGAAGCCATGAACAGGGCCTGGAGGATGCTGTTCACATAGCACGTGTTACCCAGATTGATTAAGCCGATCTTGCCCGTGTCTGATTTGGCCATGAGCCGGGGGTAGAAGCCAGCCAGCTCGCTCTTCTGCGAGGTCCAGGCATCCTGCCCTAGCAGCTGCTTGATGCGGTCTTCATTGGGAACATGGAGGTCCTGGAGAGGGAATAAGCAAGCAGGACAGCGGGCACCAAGGTCAACTAAAAATATCACCTCCTCTGAGAAGCCTACTGGGACTGCAGCCTACCCCACAGCCTCCCAAACACACCAGCCACAAGTGCCTCTAGGGATGTGTGTGCACAGCCCCCCCAGCTTATAAACTCATTTCAGGTTCTCACCTCAACGTGTGGGCCTTCCACATAATCTTTACTGTCTCAACTGCCTTAAGAAGGTGGTATAATCCCCATTTTATTGATTAAAAAACTAAGGCTCATAGAGAAAAAAACTTTCCGGGGTCACATAGGCAGTAGATGAAGAATTTGTATGCTCCTAAAAGAGCCCAGGGTATGAGAAACTCTAAGCAATGACAACACTGGCCCACCAGCCAGTTCCAGTGGGGTCAGGACCCCAATTCTAGTCCAGATTCTTGTCCTCATTAGCTGTCTGGCCATGGTGAGTGAGCCTCCCTGAGCCTCAGTTTCCTCATTTGTCAAATGTAGATTCTCCTGCCTTTCATCAGTTTGCATTCTATACTTTCATGGTACTTGCACACAATGATGTCCCCACTGTCACCTACTTTTAGGTTTGCAGAGTCAGCTTTCAAAGTGAATTTAGTAATCCCCCAGGGACCTGATCCCACGGTTAGGATGGTAGGAGGACCCCAGGGGTCTGAGGTATGGGTCCTTCCTTGGTCATGGAATTGGGGATTAGTATGCTTTCCTTTTTCACATTGAACAGCTGCACCTAAAAGAATATTACCAAGCACTAGTTATAATAATAATATATTTTAAAAGAAACCACCAGAGCACGATGTAGTGTTATCTTAGATTTAAGTAACATTAATAACAACAGTCTCTGTAAGATAACCCTATTCTTATTTCCATTCCCTGAGCCCAATGCCCTAGATTTGTCCAAGGCTCCAGAGCTTCAAACCAGCTTAGCAGCCAAAGCCTGTCTCTGCAGTGCACATCTGGCTACTGCAGAAGGTCTTGGTCTTGTACTTGCTCAAGCAGTGGTTTAAACTCTGGCTGTTTTCCCAGGATTGTTTATCACATAATTTATCAGATTAGTCAGTCACCTCTCACAAATGATAAAAACAATGGAGCTGCCAGAGAGGAGATAAGAAGATAGAAACTCAGTCTCTTCTCTTTTAGTCCCTTCTTTTTAATTCCTATTAGCTCCTACTCAATTCCCCACACAAAATGAAATAGGGACAGAAAGAAAAGATGGAAAAAATACCCACGAAAGAATAAAACACCAAATGCAATTTTTCTCAAAGGTAAATTTGTACTCTTAGAGAGGAACAGACAAACACACCTTCCAAATAGCCCTGGAGCTCCTCATGTTACCTGAAATTTACATATGATGGCTCCCTCAGCAAGGACCACAGCTCCAGGAGAAAGTGCCATAACCTACCTAACAATTGCCTAAGTAAGAAAGCTTTCCAGGCCTTATGTATAAAGGAGCATGTGTACAAAGAAAGGTGTACTCATCGAAAACATATGAAAGAATTTCATAAACAATAAAATCCTGAAAGATCATTTGCTGCCTTGCCTCTCAAACTGGCTTGCACCAAGGACTATTAAAAGCCACAGGACAAATGTAGCACATTTTCCTGGAGCTATATTCTCTAATATTCAAGGAAGAAAAATATGTTTGCATTAAAATGAAATTCATAATTATGAAGTATATAGTTGAATCGTTAATATAAAATGAAATTTAAGAGAAACTCTGAGTTCAAGTGAGGCTGCTTTGGGAAAAGTCCCCTCCTCTGATGTCAAGAAATTTAGTGGAAACGTTTGAGAAGTCAGAATCTACTGGATAGAGCAGGGACTCAGCCTGGTTTTCAAGGGCCTCTGCTCTGCTTATCTGTCTAATCTCCTGTCCACTCGACGTTACCTCCACGCTGGAATGCACTTTCCCACTTCCATGCATTTTCCTCTGACTCAGCTGGAGGGTCCTCCGGCCAGTCAAGGGCTAACTCTTACATGCCATCTTCAGGAAGTTTCCCAGGATCTTCTCAAGTGGAGCCCCCGTGGTATCTGTACCTGTCTGTCGTAAAGCCTACCTCTCTGCACTCAGTGGTACAGGCGTCTGCAGACTCGCCTTGTCCCCTGAATCGCAGCCACTAGTGTGCAAAGCCTGAGTGTTATTCATCTTGGGATTCCATCAGAGCAGGTTTTCCAGCGCAGGACCATACTCTCTCCTCTTTGTTCGCACTCTAGTACAACAGCACTCTTCACAACACAGCTGCATTGCAATGACATTCACTCATTCACTCACTCACAGACATTTATTGGGCACGGAGGACAAAGATCGAAATGGCAGGGTCCCTGCCCACCAGATGCCCAGAGCCGAGCAAGAAACAGTGACCATCACAGAATCTCAGAACTCTCCGTCCACCTCCATTCTGATGCCTAAAACCTTGGGCAGCATCCCAAACAAGTGGAAGTCCTATCTCTTCTGCTCTTCTACCTCCAATGACAGGGAGCTCAGGACCCAGCAAGGCAGCCCTGTCCATTGTGGGTTAACTCATGTTCTTTCCCACATTAAGTCTGAAAAACTGAGAATATCCCAGTAAATGTCAGAGGTTGGTTGTTTATCCACCACCTCTCACCCATGGTAGCTTGTTTTCTTACGTGTTTTGTGATTGTAAGATTATAAACTAATTTGCAATGTAATTTTATCTGCGTGACTTTAAAGAGGTTTGTTTCTATTTCTACCAGGCAACCCTTCGGTATTACAAGTTTGTGACTACTTTTTTTTTTTTTTTTTTTT
>JAQZBX010032930.1:0-25630 GCA_029593785.1 Cabassous unicinctus | reverse complement strand
AATGGACACAGCAAGCAGAAGCAGCAAGGGGGAGATAAATAAATAAAAATAAATAAATCTTTAAAAAAAAAAAAAAGTAGCTAAAAATAAACTTCAACTTTTTTACTCAATTAAAAATAAAATCCTCTAAAATCATTTGAAAACCCACATTTTTCAAAGCTACTCCATGTTGTTAATGCTGTGAGCATGTCATTAAAATCAACCTTTTTCAAAATAAAAATCCCAATTTAAAATCTAAAATCTATAGCAGTTGAAAAATGCAAAAACAAACAAAAAACCCAAAATATATGTTTCTTCAATTTCATAATTAAACTACAAAAAGGAAAAAATATAAAAAGCTCATACAACATATTCCTTACCATTAGTTCGGGTGATGTGATATCTCTTGGGCCCTGATACGGATCATCACTAGATGCAAATGAGGCAAGTATTGACAAACCATTGAAAACCTGTTGATAGTGTTCTCCAATACGTAGCAATAATTCATTATGCAATCCTTGGAAATCCTGTCTCAACAGGCTCCCCAGTTCAATTTCTGTTTCATTCTAACCCAAAGAGACATTTAAAAAATAAGATTTTTTTTCTTCATACTAACATCCTTGAAATAAGTATATTGATTTTAACATGCTATTAGCAAATCAGGAGCACTAGCCCAGGTTTTGGAACTATTAATGATATTAAGAAAAGGCACTGGTAAAGGAGTCTAATCTTGTTTTCTCTTGGCAGGTCTCCCATGGTCTATAGACAATGAAGTAAACTGATCAGACTTTATTATGAAATAAAATTTAAAAAGTAAAGTTCTAACTTTCTCTAAGTTCTTATAATAGCATTCACTCAATATTCACAGACACATAACTCCAGGGAGAAAATATAGTCTAGTAGCTTAGAGTACAGTCCAATTTAAACTGCTGGACTCTATAAAATGGGAAAAATAATAGCACCTATCTCTCACTGGGTAATTTGAAGATTAAGTGAAATGATCCATATAAATTGCCTAGCATGGTTTCTGACATGTAGTAAGCACTCTATAAATACTTATCACTATCATTCCACTTCTACAACATATTTTCTTTCTCAATATGAATAAATACATTCAGTATTAAGTAATTCTCATGTGAGAAGAGAACTATTATTGGAATGTCATGAAACAACTGAAATAAATTAACATCAAAGAAACAGTAGAATCACATCTGCATTTCTGACGGGTTCTCCTATTCCCAAGTCTCATATTCCTCAGATACTGTTATTAAGATGACACTAAAAAAAGAAACTTGAGCTATAATTTAAAAATTTTAAACTAGCAAGAAACTGGGTCAAATTGCAATCAGAACAGTAACTATACAAAACACTGACATTACACTAGAGTTCAAGGAGGTTACCTATACCTTTAGATATAATTACCTCTGTATCAATTATTAATATACAATTTAATCACCTAAAAACTACTAAATTGAAATTAGCTGAGAACCTGATCCACGAAAGGATGACTATTATATCCCATTTTGGTGAAACGATCAAAGAAAATGACAAAAGAATAATTATATTTAATCTGTGGCTCTAGGCCCAGGACAGAGCTAATTTAACATAACATTTGACTACAGGATAGGCTGTAAATTATCCACCTTCCGTCCTACCAGGATGTTACAACAGTTTTCCTATAGTGCTAATTTAAACAAAACAGTAAAATATTTACAAATATTAAATTACTTTCAGATAATGAAGGGCACGTTCTAATTCATCCTTGGAACAGGAACAGACCAAATGAGAAAAAATATATTTGAAGTTATTTATTAAAATCTCTCTACGATTGACATTTAATTGCTTTCCTAAAGTTCGAATGAGAGCAGAAGCTGCAGGGCTTGCTTTGGCAGCAAGGTCGGGTAGCAGAACTTGCAACGTCCTCTGAAAAAAAAATGCAACAATTACCAAAAGGTACATTTGTCCAGATGCTAAAATATTCACATGAACTACATGTGAAAATACTTTAAAATTTCACACAAATTTGGAATCCAACCATGACTTATATTTGAATTCAGATTTACCATTTATTCATTCAACAGATATTTACTAAGTTTCTACTATGATTCAGGTACTACAGATACAGCAGTGAACAAAATAGGCAAGGCACCTGCAGGCACAGAGCTTACACGGTAGAGTTGGAGAGAAAGTCAATAAATAGGCAAATGTATAAACAAAGAGGATAATTTCTGATGAGTGTGTGTTAACATTACTGATACTCTAAGAGAAGTTCCAAGCTTGATGCATTATTTGAGATAACTTGTGTTTAAAGAGTAACCATAAAATAAAAATTTTAAGAACTTTTTTTAAGTTAAAAAACAGATGATGCGATACTAAAGAAAACCTTTTTGATACACACACCATTCCAATACTGTAACAAATCTATTTTGATTTTGGCCTATTTTTATTAAGATTTTGTTCATAAAATATGCACAAAATTCCAAACATAAATCAGTTGCCCTTTCATTTAGTCATATGACATGTATCTAATGAATACCAACTACAAGCCAGTTAACTATCCTAAGTACTAGAGATGTGAAAGTGAATAAGACACAGACCCTGCCCTCAAAGATGCTTATACCATACTTGTGCTAAGACTTTCAACTTAATATGAATATTGTGAGGCTACTATAATTTTATAAGGTAGTTTCTACCAAGTCTTCACAATTATTATGTCAATAGCTATATAATAGTCTATGACCTCAATATTAGACAGAATTTTGTTTTACTTTTGTTTTGTGTTCTGCTACTTGGTTAATGTTGTAATAAACATCTGTGCTTTATAGTTCCCAGAGAGTATTACTGAATGAAAAGGTAAGAATATTTTTGTGGTCTTTACCATATACTATCATATTTCCTTCCAGGAGAATTTAACCAATTTACAAGCCACCAGCAGTGCAATTTGTTAGTTAAAATAAAGTAATACTGTAGGGGAAAATTCTGTATGAATCACTTTTATAATCTATTAACTAAGAGTAATGATAACCTTTGCCTTTGGGAAAAGGTAAGAAGAAAGATAATCTACTCCATCTTTCAAATCTCAGCCCCAGTGACTTTTTTTCTTTTCTCTTTTCTCCAGGCTGTTCTCGGCAGAGTCATCCACATGAAGAACAATCCTGTTTCCTAAGCTGGGGTTTAATATCAGCTCACCACTAGATTACACCAGTCAACAGAGAACTGGTCAGGTGCAGTGGCGGGTGGCTATCCAATGATTTTTCAAACCCCACAAACCTTTCAACACTACAAACTGCCAGAATTCATAGCAGTTCATTTATACCACCAGTTTTATACTTTATTACTCCAACTCCTTAGGAGTAGAAACTATCATATTAGACTAACCATATAAGAATTCAAATAGTTAACTGGATTAATTAGCATTAATCAACTAGTATTAAGCCTTCAGAACAGCTAACCACACAGAGCAATGACTAAAATCAACATGAAACTTTTATAACATAAATAACATTCTCATATCCAGGTCTAAAGATAACATGAGGGAAGAGGATGTGGCTTAAACGACTGGGCTCCTGTCTACCATATAGGAGGTCCAGGGTTCGATTCTCATGGCCTCCTGGTAAGGCAAGCTGGCCCATGCAGGAGTGCTGGCCCGCACAAAGAGTTGCCACAGCAAGATGATGCAAGAAAAAGGGACACAGAGGAGAGACAATAAGAGATGCAGCAGACCAGGGAGCTGAGTTGGTGCAAGAGATTGGGCACTTCTCTCCCGCTCTGGAAGGTCCCAGGATCGGTTCCCCATGCCGCCTAAAAAGAAGACAAGCAGACACAGAAGAACACACAGAGAATGGACACAGAAAGCAGACAGCGAGTGCAAAACAAGGGGGGTGGGGGGCTGGAGAAATAAATAAATCTTAAAAAAAAAAAAACATGAAAATTTGAAAATCTAGGATTTACATGTTCCTCAGTATACTATCTAATTTTTTTCTTTAAAAAAAAAAAGGCTAGAATGGAAAGAACAAAATATTAAATTGAAAAACTCAATTATGTCAACTATATATTGCAACTTACAGTAAGGAATCGATTAAGATCAGGAAAGTCAAAAACATTGGCAATTTCAGACAAGGTGTTTAAAGCCATTTCTCTCTGGTGAGCCACATCTTGTTTTCGCATCTCAGCACTGTGACATGGAGTACTAGGAAGTGCTGTCATCTGACTGGAGTGGAGAGATTCTACCAAAAACTAGAACAAAAACAACTTATTGCTGGTTTTCACACAAGGAAGAAAATTTAACTAATACTTTTTAAAGCTGTTAACATACAGGATAATAGCAGACATTGTCTTAACCATATTACTTGAATTAGTTCATTCAAATTTTATAACAATATCAACAAAGTTGATTATGTATAACTTCCCTCTTACATAAAATGAAGTAATCAGGCTTTCTTAAGAAACTTGAAAAAAAAGAAACTTGAATATCTTGCTAAGGATTTCACCATTAATAAAGGGTAAAGCCAGAATTTTAATACAACGTAACTTCTCAGCCATGAACTGAATCTACCATTTTCAAAGCCAAGTGCTCTTTCCATAACATCAAGGCATAAAAGAGTTTATTATCAATAAAAAGGCTAAAAAAGAGAGGCATTTCCCTAAAGATTAATAACAAAGTAATAATCCAATACATCATTGTAAGATGATGTTATCCCCTCTCCCATTTATAATCTACATATTTAGACCAAGATGCTAAAATGTAAATTTGGCAAGATTTAAGTTTTCTTAAATAAACTGAATACATCACTTTAAAAAATACATCGTTTAAAGCAAGCAAAAACATATATAGAGATATACTCTTTCTCAACTCTCGAAAAGTATATAGTCAAGGACAACATGGACTCTCACCTGACAGATAGGTTTCTTATACTGGCTGAAAAAGTTCTGTAGTTTGACACTTTTAGCTGCAACCAGAGCTCTAATTTCTGTGTATGCTGCTCCAGAGATAGATGCTGACTTGGATAATAAACAATGCAATAAGTGCAAGAGTGCAAAAGGTACCAAATCTCCTTTTGCCGCCCTAAGAAGACAACAACAACAACAACAACAAAAAAAAAAAGGAAGGAAAATCATCAATGTCTCAAAAACAAATGAAAATTCACAAATAAATGCATGCTGACATCACATTTTCTATTTTCTAATGTCTTATCACTCATTTCACCATTTCAAACACCAGGCAAATAAAAAAGAAGAATGTTAAAAATGAATAAGAAAGTATATAAATGCTGCGAATATACCTTCCAATATCCCCTGTTGTAAGAATCAAAGTATCCTTCAATTCATTATTTCTTGATATTTGGGCATGCGTATATGCTTCCTTCATTCTTAAGACAAAAAGCTAGAACAATAAAATTGACTAGTTGAAGAAATTTTTTATCTAGGTTTATGACACACAAATGTTTAAAAATAAAAATTATCAACCTCTTTTATATATCCATCTTCAGAGTCCAAGGATTCCAAGATATGCTTGATATTTCCACTAAAAGCCACTCTCACATCCTTGTCTGGATCTTCCATTAAATTTAATAAATTTCCAAGAACTGCTTTTACATCTGTTTCATCTTCCCTAAAATCAAGATGCTTGCAAAGATGATGTAAATTATCTATGAAAGCTAAAGGGGAGAACATGTAATACGTAATTTAACACATTAAAGATCAAAATTTTACTGCAATAAATAACATACTACAAAGAATCTTAAGTTGCTTCATCATGTCAGTAGTTAATACTTACATATGTGGAGCATGCAGAATTGTGGGGGATTAAAATGGATTCTTTAAAATTTAAATTTACATTATACTTAAAAGTTATAAATGATTTAAATCTAAAATAAATTGCAGAATTTTTAAAGTTATAAAATGACTAGACAATTTTGTATTTTGTAGATCACTATGTTATCAAGATTGACTTAAAAAGCACAATTTATTAATCCAAAGAAACTTGAACTAAGGACAATCTTAGCCTTAATGCTAACCTTACATTACATGATTTAGGGTGTCCTTGAAATGATCTACCATCTATTGCTCTGAAAACTAAAGAATAGGATCTTCCAAGTACTTGTAAAAATCTTATCCTCCCAACAAACTTGTATTCCATTACTGAAAGTTGGAAAGTTGCAAGAAGATTCAACATATAATCCTAAGTTGGGCAAGGTAACCTAACTATTTGAAATTCTATATCAAGGTCCAAGGTGGTAGAAGGACACATTAAGGTTCCTGGTATCAGATACAGAATATTGAACCTCACAATATATAATAAATCATCACGTATGCTCCACTGGACTATCAAATCACAGAAGCATTTTAAAAATCCAAAAATCACTTCCCTTGTTAGTTCTGGGTTGCAGTCTAATATCAGGCATTCTATTTTTAAGTAAACATTACTTGAGCTCTAAATCTAACAAATATGTGACTTGATATAATTTTTTAAGGTTTCAGGCTATTTTTATAAGTGATTTGAAAAACAGCTGAAAAGATGTTAAAAATATTAAATAAATTATAAATCACTCACCAAGTTTTACTGGACTAGGTGTTTTTTTTTTCAGTAGAAAAAGGAACGGCTTGCAAACAGAAGCCTTTAGCTGAGAAGATGAACATTCATGTTGAGAAGTGACTTTCAGATTCTTACAGAAAAGGTCAACATGTTCATGTTCAGAGAAAGGTTCTGTTAATGAACTTGTCAAATAAAACATGCCATGAAGAGTACAGATAAGTTGACCAAGTATAGAGGCAAATTCTTTCTTGACAACGTCAGAATCATCTTTGACTTTATCTCTGGGCAAAAAAACACAAAAACAGGTACTAAACTTTTTGCTTAATTCTGGGGTCTAAGTAGTCTTGTTTTATTTTGTGCAAGGCCTAGAAGGAATAAATTTTAAATTCTAAAACTAAAAGCAAGATTTACTATATTTTATATTCAACAATAAACACACATTTAATATACATCTACAGTATACTCTTTCCAATGAGGTGATATATTCAAATTAAAATCTTAATACATACATAAGAATCCTGGGCACTCTGTTACAAGAATTCTGCTGCTGCAATAAGATAAAAAATCCATTAACACAACTAGCCCGGATTACTTCATGGGAGCTCTGCAGGGCCCAGTTGTAAACTGCTGTTCTCCATTCAAGGAATATTCTTCTTGGAAACAGAGTTAGAAGAAACACACATCGTGACTGTGCCTGCGGTGCTGAAAAAATTAAGTATATCAAATAACATTTCTAATAGTATTAATTATATATATTTGTTTTAAAGTCAAGTAACATTTAAAATACATATAATATTTAATTTAATTAAAAGCTCTTTTTCAGAAACTAAAGCATACTATTCATATGTGCACTGAAAAAGGTCTGTGCACAAACTTAGCAAGTAATCAGGGAAATGCAAATTGAAAATCATACCCCTCAGATAGCAAAACAAAACAAAACAAAACAATTTTTTAAAGATAGTTACCTCCCTGGCATTTTTCTTTTCCTATTTTTTAGACATCAAAAATTTTTTAATCGGAGTGGATGGTGGCTCAAGCAGTTGAGCACCCACTTCCCACATGGGAAGTCCCGGGTTTGGTTCCCGGTGCCTCCTAAAGAAGAGCATACATTGAGCAAAAAAAAAATAATAATAATAATAATAATAATAATGTGCAGACAACGAGCAAAAACAATGAGCAAACAGACAAGGGAGCTATCTCAGGGGGGAGAAAAAAAAGTTTAACTCTGTCAATGTCAAGTGGCATGTCAAGTGGCAGTAATAATATAGAGTAATAGGAATTCTCACATTCTGCTAAGAGGAGTGTAAATTGGCCGAACATCTTTGAAGACCAATATGGTAAAAACACAGTTGAGGATGTGCAACCCCTACAATCCAACAATTCCATTCTTAAGGTAAATACCTTGAAATAATGCTTCTCAAACATTAATATGCATATGAATCATGTGGGGATCTTGTTAAAATGTAGTTTCTGACTCAGTAGGTTGGGTGAGGCAAAAGATCCTAACAAGTTCTCCAGAGGTGGTAGTGCTGTTGGTGTCTGAGCTACACTTTTCAAACAGCAAAGCTTTAGAAATGACCAAAAAGCCATTTATAAAAGTATTCATTGAAATTTTGTTTATAATAGTAAAAAATTGGAAACAACTTGATTGACTACCACTAGGAGGACTGATAAACAGTGAAAATGGCTACTATTCAGAAGTTTAAATTAAAAACTAGAGCTACATGTCCAACCATGAATAAGCCTCAAAAAAAAAAAAATTTTTTTTTGACCAAAAAATGAGATTTGCAAAAAGCAAAACAACTCTATAAAGGGATAAATACATATATCATAAAAGAGTAACAACATTCATTATAGTAATAAGCATCAAATTCCATTACCTCTGAGAAGAGAATAAAAGGAATGCAATTGGGGAGGTGTAATCAAAGGGCTTCCAAAATAGCTGTAATATTTTTGTTTCTTAAGCTGGGTAGTCTTATAAGAGTGGTGTATTATTCTCTATTCTTCTTTTTGTATCTATCAAATATTTCATAATTTTGTTAAAGATAAAAATATATATTTCAAACTTTTTATAGAAAGAAAGAGAATCACATATACGGGGGCAGGCTTTCGTTTGTTACATTTCACATGTCTAACTCCTTTTTTACTAATTATTAAAAATACAATTCATTTTCTAATTATTGAAAAAATATAAATGATAACTGTTGTAATTCCTATATAGAAATGAGTTAAAACAAAACAAAATGCACTCAAAGATACAATTTGTGACCACTTACAGTAACTATCTGAAACCCTCTGGCTTAAAGTTAGCAGATTAGTGGCAAATGTGGTCAACTTCAAAGAGTCGTCATCAGAATGGGAATAAATCCATGGAAGTGAGAGCATTCCACATAAATCTTCCAGAATTTGATCTTCAAATGAACTTTGTACTATGGAAACACACAATAGGTGATTAATTATATCTTTTCCGGAATCATTTCTAATTCTGTGTCTTTTAAGTAAAAATATAGATATTTTAAACATCAAATGAAATTATATATGAACATTCAATAAACAGAGGTCCTAAACAAAGAGATGCATGGATGATCTTCTGAGGTCTGTGAATCCAAAGAAATTAAACATGACTTTCTAAAAATATGCATATATGCATTTTTCGGAAGGATCATAGCATCTGTCATATTTTCAAATTAAAAAATTAAAAGTTATAAATAATTTCTATTGACTGAAGAATAATAAAAATATTAACACGCATAGATTTGACATTACTGACAAGCTTTACAGAAATGAAATCAAGAAAATCTTTTGGGTATTCCAAACATTTGTGCATTTAGGTTTCAAGGTAAAGGGAAAAGCCTATTTCTATACTGATTATATTTAGAGGTTATTCTGATCTACTGCTTACTTGTACTCACCTTGCATATAAATCAAAGCATCATATATTTTCACCACTTTATCAATGATTGTCTCCAGGTCATGCTTCTCAACAGACTCTAACAAACTCCTACAGATCTTAAGAACTTTTGTGTAAAAATCCAAAGACATCCAACTTATCACGACTGAAGGTTTCTTCTTATGCTTGTGTTGAGAGTCTTTGAAATTATGGCTGTGTTAAGTACATTTTTAAAAGGACAATAGGATTAAAATTAATTTTGTCAGACTCAAACCTAATATTGTAGTAAAGCCAAAAGAAATTGTGAATACAAAACTAACCTATAACCTTAAAACAATTCAAAGTTAATGTGCAAATTTATGATATCACATTTTATGATATAAAAATATATTCATATATTATCTCTATATCAAGTCTAAATCACTCTTAGGATTTAGGAATTAAAATTAATCTAAGATATTTAAGTGTGTCTTCATCAGGCTTAAAAATGACAGAAGATAAGCCTATGTAATTATTAACTGGCTTAGTAAACCCTTTCTTCATAATAGGACTTGTGTAGACTTTAGCCTAATTAGCTATTCATTCAAATTTTCTTAAATTCCAAAATTAATGGAATCTGAATTAATGTAGTTTCTATAAAATCCCTTTCATAGCTCTGCTTTTGGTAATTTAAAGAGTGAGTTACAAAATAGAGAATAAATGATCATGTAAAAAGTTAAGAAAGAGTACTGGCTTATAATGTGGTAGTAAAAATAAGACTAAGCCTTCAGAGAGGGTTCATACTTTACTTATCTCTTCAGCTGGAATAATTACTCTATATTAAAAATAGTGAACTGAAAATCTGCCTCACAAATTCTAAATTCCTACTTATTATTAAAGGTAGAAATGCAGTAAAGTGAAAGAAAAAATTAGCTCTGAGTTGTACAGAAATGTGTTCTGCTACTTTTAAATTATATGTCCTCAAGAAATTTACTCTAGGCTTCAGACAAAAAAAAGAACCTCAATTTCTAATTTGTAAAGTGGGCAAAATAGTATTTACCTCACGGAATTGTTGTAGAGATTAAATAAGACATGTATGGTTCTTGCCACGATGCCTAGCACTGAGCAGATGCTCAATAAGAATTAAATTTTCTGTCTACTTCACTGAAAAGTTTGTGTTCTAAGATCAGCTGAATCAAGTGAATAACTAGGGATCCTAAAACAGTAAATCCAAATTCATTATGGAAACCCACCCAAAAAATACAAGAAGTCGTTTTACCAGCCCATGTTCTGATGAGAACAGTGAACAGCACACAGAGCAGTCAGTTGCAGGACAATGGCGATTCCTTCTAAAGTCTCAATAACAGGGTTGTTCAGACTATTGTATTCAAGGGAAACCTGAAGGGATTCAGCTTTCTGTTTCAGTGCACTCCATAATATACTCTTTTTGCTCATATCCACATGTTTAATTCTATAATTAATTATAATCACAGTAGGAAAATAGTCATATTCAATATAAATTTGGCTCAAATGTGAAAAACATTTAAGACAACAGTTATGTAATGTCAACTGCTAAAATTTAAACTAAGACAGATTTAAGCAACAATTAAAATGACTTTCAGGGCTGGCTGATTTGGCAATTCTTTGGTTAAAATATAAAAAATAGTTTATTTGCTAGTATTTTAAAAACTGCTGACAAATGTTTAAGTCACAAAGATTTTTCATATAAAGTTAGGGAACGGAAGTGGCTCAAGTCATTGGTCGCCTCTCTCCCACATGGGAGGTCCAGAGTTCTGTTCCTGGTGCCTCCTAAAAAGACGACGAGCGCACAACAGACAGACACAGAGAGCCCAAACAATGGGGGATGGGGGTGGGGGGATAAATAAATATTTTTTAAGAAGTTAAATTAAACAGACATTAAAGGCATGCAAGGTAATCATATTTAACCAGAAATAATGTTTCCTAGTAGAATAGATTAAAAACTATTGAATTATTTTAAGCATTACTTTGACTAATTTTAGAAAGAACACAAGTTCCTTGTACATGCAAGTCAATGCATTTAACAGTGATTCTAAAATGTGAATAAAATTTCATTAAATGACTAAATATAAATTGAATGAAGGTCATACTCCTCAATCTGTTTTGGTGCTCTTTTGGAAGAGTTTAAAGACAAGCTGAGTCGATGTCTTTTGGGTGATATTCCATCACTATTATTGCTGAGTTTTTCCTGTTGAGTTTGGCACTGAACCTCCTCAGAGACTTCCATACTTTCCATTTTCAAGGCTGCATAAAGGGGGCCCAACAAGTACTGAGAAAACAAAAATAATTCCAAAAATGATCCCTTAGGAAACATGTTTATATTATTCATAGGCACCAAAAATGTATTAGGTTTTATTTATTTTGTTTTCTGGTAAGATAAACTACTTTTCAGAGTCTCATAGGGTAAAACAAAGAACTCAAGTAATCTGTATTATTCCATAGTCTATATATCAACTGTTGTTCTATAGTCTTAGAAGGCTCAGGACAACACCTTCTTTCTGTAGCCTCTGTTATTCTGTTAAAATGTCACAAAGAAAAATTCTATAAAGAAATTACTAACTTTTTTTATAACACAAATCCAGAGAGATTTATAGATTAAAATAAACTAAAATGCCTAATGAAGTTACTACATATCTGACTACTTTATTATACTGCCTATCTCCTACAATCCAAATCCAAATAGTATTGTGTGACTAATACTATTTACTAAAAGCTGTCAAAAGATAAAAATCTACATGAGTGCTTAAAATTTCTGCAAAAAGGTTTTGATAACTGGTCCCCTTTTAATTAATAAATAATAATGCAACAAACATACTATACTTCACAAATTCTACTTTAAAACATTCTATTCCATTGGCAATTCTTTCCCAACTTAGTGAAAAAATCCTAGTGAAATCAAAGTAAAAATCCATAATAGGGAGCCAGACTAGATTTATGAAAATCACTGTTTTGCATATACATTATTAAAGACACTTTATTTTCTCATTATTACATCTCGCACATATGCATGCACTTAAATGAACAAACTACATACTTCATAAATAACCTTAAGAATGACTCACCTTTGCTTCTGCCTGAACTCCAAGCACATTCACAAGAGCTTTACAAATATTTCTCACATAGACCTTCCTGACTGGTAAAGCAGATTCATAACCAGCTGGCACAAATTTAAGGAAATACTGCAGTAAGTGGCATAAGGCTGCTTTTAGCAAATCAGACTTAAGCTGCATAAGCACACCATATTCAAACATGACACAGAGTTTTTCCAGCAGCATATTTAAATAGACAGGTTCAATATTTCTATAAGCTTCTGCTTCAAAGGGAAATAGTGTCTTCATCAACTTTGATAAAGGCTCTTCATGGAGTTTCAGCTGGTCACCATCCATTTCTACAAGATGTTTTAACAATTCCAAAAATGAGCTGAAAAAAGTGCTGGCTGCTTGTTCTGGTAGTCCCCCAAGTTCAAAGAGTTCAGTTAAAAGGCTAATTGCTAAGGATTTAATTTTTGGACTACCATACTCTAGTAGAGCACAACCTATTTGCCAAAGTAAGAGTTCTTGCCTTCTAAAAAAGACAATTGCAATAATACGAATAAGAACCGTTAATAAAGCAACTTCAATAAATTCTAAATTTTGCACACTCATTAACTGCAAAGGGGCTGGCTGTAAATATCCCATGTGTTCATCTAATTGGCTTAAAAATCGGCTAACTACCACTGGCCATTCCAGAATGTGTCCCATTGCATTTCTTCTGTGGAGGTAAATCAAGTCTTCAAAAAGATGTAATAATTCCTTTGTCAGTACCCCAAAAATAGCAGGACTCTTGCTTTTAAAAAGAAATAATAATGAACATATGACTTCACAGATTTTCTTGTGCAATATATGACAGGATGGAGTTGCGGCAATACGCAGAAGTCTTGTTATAATCCAATTACTGAATTCTTCAAAATAAACAAACAAAAGACATTAAACAAGTACATTAGAAGTACTAATTAACATGCTAAATGCTTTTTTTTTTTTTGCATTTTTTTTTAATGATTGATTTTTAAAGTATAAACGTCACTAATAAATTAGTCTAAAACATTCCTTACACAGTGGAAATAATTTATGGTAGTTCAGTATATCAAATTTGGAATTAGACAATGTCCTAGTGTTCGTTCCACTTACTATTTGTGTGAACTTGGGCAGATTACTTCATTTTTCTGAACCTCTGTAACATCATCTATGAGAGGGGAATAATGATACCAACCTTAGGGGTTACTGAGGACAAAATTAGATAATGTATTGAAATACTCAGCATAGTGCCTGAAGTATAATAAATGCTCAATAGATGGAAATTATTATCACTCCTTCAATAAATGTTGAGTGACAATTATGTCCCAGGTACATAAGAATATATCACAGTCCTGTCCTCATGAGTCTTTCAAACTTTTTGACTGCAACCAAGAGATATATTTTATATAATGGCCCAATACACATATGCATATATAGTTGATTTAAATACATGAAACAAAAGTTTTATGAAACAATACTTACTCTTAGTACAATGCACTATGATATTTTCAAGTCTCTAATATTTCATCTTATTTTAAAGTTTGCTAACTCCCTAAAGTGATTTCACAGCCCATTAATGGGTCATGACCTATATTCAAAAACACCATAGCAAAAAACACAAACAGGTGACTACAATACAGTTTAAAAACTGCTATAATAGAAGAAATAGAGAATATTCTATATCAAGGGAGCTTAAAGGTGTGACAAAGCCAGTACTATGGCTGGGTATGGGGAGAAAATACTTCTTGGAGGACATGCTATCAAAGATGAATTTAAAGCAAAAGACTTTAAAATAGTTTTTTCATTGTAGAAAAAATTGAAGTTTGGCTTTGCATTCCTTTATGAGGAGACCAAAAAAGGGACAAGAGTATTGGGAGCAATAAGGATCAAGCCTAGAAAAAAGTTTCAACATCTAGAACACTGGTTGGCACACTTTTTCTTAAAGAATCTGACAGTAAATATTTCAGGCTTTTTTTCTTTTCACATCTATAATTTTAATATGCTTTAAAAGAAAACCAGGTTATAGAAAACCATAAAGATACAGAAGAAATAAATTAGGAGATGACTATTCACATTGTAAAGGGATTCTCCATAAGGTTCCTTTAAATACTGAACTCCCCTAGGACTTTTAACATGGGATTGATTTATAGGCGGCTTCGCAGGAATATAGTTCTTGTGTAACGTAAAGTACATCCATTTCAACTCCTCCAAGGACAATCCAACCTCTTGTTTCCATTCACAGTGCAGGGAACAAATAGTAGGTATTAAGGAACAGCAACCTTGAATCCTCCCCACCTTCCTCAGGAGCTGAGCTGTTCTGGGATCCAACCAACAAAGAGAAGGGCCCACTTGTGTCCAGTCCTTCCACTTTCTGGCAACATGACTCCTTCTAAAACCAGGGGCTTGGCCCAGAGATGAGGGAAATGTGAATCGGGGAGCAGTATGAGATTTGGAGGCACTGGACACAAAAATGACCTATGACAGATAAGGAAATTCAGAGCAACACACTCAACGGCTTCTTGTAGTTAAGCTATTTCTTCACCTCTGCACATTTTATATGGTGAAGAAGGACCCTTCCCCACCCCTGGACACTGATAACCATCAACGGCAGAAGGAACCCGATTGTGAATTGTGCAAAATATATGAGAACTCGGGAGCCTGCCCACCCCGTCCTAGTGCTGAATGATATTAATTGGTAAATCACACCTTTTCCCCCCCAAAAAAGGTGGGGAGGTGTGTTTGGAGAACTTAGCCCCATGTTTCAGCAGTCAGGATGATGTACAATAAAGAATCAAAAAAACCTGGAGACTTGGCCTCCAGGTGTCCCAGGATCACACAGGAATGGGAGGAGGAGGGGAGGGCAGCTTCACTGCTCAAACCAGCAGGCCAAGTTGTATGCTCTTGGGTGGGCCCCCAGCCCTCTGGACCGCCTGGCAGACCCGGCAGCAGGGCTCGTTCCAGAAGAAAATGATGTGCACAGCATACCTTCAGCGCCAGCTGAAGTAGCAGTGGTAGGCAGCTAGATGGTGGTCCAGGAAGAGCAGGTAGGCAGCCAGAGAGGCTGCACTGGCAAAGACATGCATATGGATGAAGGCGCCGCAAGGCACAAAGCACCTGTAGTTGGCACAATCTGAGCCCAGCACCACTGGCACCATCCCGGCCAGCACCACATTGCGCCAGAGCTTCTTGGTGATATAATCCAGGTGCTGTGAGTTTCTAAGGCCAAGTAGAACTTGTAGGGGCCACCATGTGTAGGAACTTGCTGCTTGGCAAGGGTTGCCCTGGCCCGCCCTTGCCAAACACATCCACAGACAAGTGCTTGGCTCAGCTGGTGGTAGTAGTAGACCAAGGCCAGGCACTCATGCTAGTTGCTCACCACCCAGGCCACCAGACACAGCTTTGGGCCAGTGGCAGCACCAGGCCTGGTGGCTGGTCACTGGGGTGGCTCCTGGGGTAGAGGTAGCCAGAAGGCATGAATAGGTCCCAGTCTGCCCTGTAGGAGAGCACCTAGATGAAGAGGTTGCCTGCCAGGCTTCGCAACCAAGGGGCGTGGGAGGGCAACTCCAAGTTCATCCACACCCATCGCTGGCCCGTGGGCCTGGACCCCCAGACCACCAAGGTTTCTGCCCCTACCTAACACTCACAGCTCCAGCTCCTCTGCCGGGCACCTCTGGATTCCCCCAGGGCGGGGCCAGATGGGGGGGGGGGTCTCTTCATGAGGTCCCAGTGGTGGAAAAGCAAGTTATGGGCCTCCTCGTAGGCCACGTGGTCGGTGAACAGGTGGCAGCAGCTGACGTTGAAGAACAGGCGGCAGTGGGGGGGTTGGAGGTGGCCTCACAGCACCGCTGCGCTCACGAAGGGATCCCACCACAGCAGCACACCCACTGGGCACAGTGCGGCCAAGGGTGCTCAGGGCAGCAGTGGCAACTGCTCCCAGTAGGCATAGACCATGAGCGCTGTGCACATCAGGCCAGCAGCCTCCAGCAACTAGGTAACCCTGGGCAGCCCCCAGCGCACGTGTGTCCACAGGACTGGAGGACAGGGGCATGCTGCACTGCCACTATTTTAGGCTTTGTAGGTCTTGCGGTCTCTGTCACAACTACTCAACTCTGCGATTGTAGAACAAAAGTAGTTACCAACAATAAGTAAATGAATGAGCATGGCTGTGTTCCAGTAAAGTTGTATTTACGAAATATGTGCCCAGCCTATTGGCTGTAGTTTGTGAATCCCTGATCTAGAAGACACTACCAAAGAAAAACAAGAAAACTGTACCAAAGTACTCAATGGCAAATAAACAGATAATCACTTCCATTTCATTCTAAGTACTTAGGCTATGGTAATGAAAAGAAAGCAATAAGGGTGCATGAAATAAAAATAACCATCACAGTTTAGCTCCCTTAATTTACAGCAAATTTGACCCCGCAAAAAATGTAATCATGTATATGTGATATTTCAGAAGTGGAAAAGAAGGTAGATTTCATAAAACACACTGCAAATCAATGCACAAATAGCAAGACTTACCAATACAACTAACTTTGGCCTCATTTTGCCCATGGCTTCCATTTACATTTACAAACATAAGTGGGGAGGACTTCATGATATGTTGGATGAAATCAAGTAGCATCACAGAAGTTGGCTGAGAGTCAGTTTTCTTTACAAGTTCTACAGCAACTAAAACAAAAGATTAATTTTGAAGAGTCATGACAATTAAACAGCAGTCCTTTCTGTTAAGAAACTAGACTTTAGTGACCAGAATTATGCCCAGCACAGTACTCATACTAAATTGATGAGGCTAAACACTAGAATCCTGTCTAATATTAAATGTTTAATAATCATGTGTATTCATCTATTATACAAGCATTCACCATGCATGGTCTATAGGCCTACAATATGCCAGCCACATGCTAAAACCTAAAGACTAAAAGAAAAAAAAATTCACAATATGGTGAGGAAATCAGACAAATAAACTAATAATTTAATACAATACAGTAACCACAAAGAGTTAAAATAGTCCAGAGTAAGGGGGAACAGGTGTCAGGGAAATTGCTGTGGAGATAATTCCTAGATGATGAGGAATTAAGTCATGTAAAGGGGAAGGAAAGTTTCTAATTAAAGGAAGCACCATATGAAAACACATCTTTAAAGTATTCAGTCCCTCATTATTCTTCAGCAACCAGTAATTTTACTGATTTAAAAAAGAAAGACTAAATGACTATCACAAGTCATAAAATCTGTGCCAAATTTGGAATCAAAATTATAAACTCTGAACCCAATCCATGTAATTACAACAGATATGACATATGTGACACCATCTTGAGCTCTAAAAATCAGTGCTAAGTTGGTCTTTTAGATTGCCACAAACATGAAATAGTTGATTCAACAAGTCAGATTCCTATTACCTCCCACAAAGTCACCATTTCTTGGAGTTTTTAATGACATTTGCTGTTTCTCGACCACTGGAACAAGACCTAGTTAAAATAGGATCCACATAATTGAAACTGGCCAAAGAGTATTTTTTATGTATAATAATGTCTGATGTCAGAGAATAACTCAAAGCAAGCAGCAGGAAATCTAGATAACAAATAGGACAAGAGAATTACTTTAAAAGCTTAAATAATATTATGTAACAAGCAATAAACAAGACTGTATAACAACTTGCTTGAAAACAGTAATTATCATAAGTACTAACTCTGTACCTAAAAGTACATGGAGAAAAATGCTAGTGTAATGTTGTATATATGGAAAAGAAAACTATTTAGCTTATGAAGTTTATATAAGAAATAACTGGTTTCTTACCAACATTTACATCTGTAAGTATTCGGTCAATGAACTGACATAGAATTTGTCTTGGCTTCTGTACAACTATATTATATTCCTCTGGACTGGCACTAAAATATAAATAAAAAGTTGTTAGCCTTAAAAGGACTCACAATTTCATTTATAAAAAATTTGCTAAAGTTGAACTTATCAAATATGCTTAGTTTCAATGTTGACATTTATAGTATTTTTCTCCTGTTTGAAAAATGAAAAGAAAATCTAAATATATGTTACCAATTTACAAAAAAAGGGGGGGGCAAAGAACATGCTAAATGACACTATATAGATCCAATTAGCAAAATCTAGACCTGCTCTGCCCAATATGGTAGCTCTAGTCACAAAGAGACATAGAGCACTTCAAATATGGTTAGTCCAAAATGAGGAATGCTCTAACTATAAAATACACATTGGATTTTAAATACTTAGCACAAAAAAAAGTCTACTATCAAGGATTTTACATTAGTTATATGTTAAAATAACATTTAGATATATTGAGTTAAATAAAATATATTATTAAAATTAATTTTACCTATTTGAAAAAAAAATTTAATCAGACTAACAGAAAAATTTAAATACATATGTGACTTGCATTATTTCATCAGACAGTGCTGATCTAGACTTTTGGGAAATCTACAGAACTCAGATTCTTCAACAAATAAATTCGAAAGTCAAAGAGAGGTGAAACCTGTAACTAAGACTTAAGAGACATACCAATCAATTATCCTAAATTAGATTCTGCTTCAAAAATAAAAACTTAATAAACTACATATGACAATTGGGAAAATGTAAACAGACTAGATATTTGATGCTGTTATTAAGGAATTATTACTTTTTAGGTATGATCACGGTATTGTGGTTGTTTTAAGTCTTTATCCTCTAGCAATAAATACTGATATTTATGGATGAAATGATGTCTGAAATTTGCTTCAAAGTAATCTGAGTTGGGAGGAGGAGGGCCATGAATTGATAATTGTTGGGTGATGGGTACAAGGGGAATCAATACATTATTTTCTCTCCTTTTATATGTTTGAAATTCTTCACAATAAAAAGTTTTAAAAAGTTAGGAAAAATACATATACTGAGTCTTAAAAAATATATATTAAGAATAGACATAATAGTGAAGCTAATTGGTACCCGAAAATCCTGAATGAATTCAACTTGCACTCCATGATTTAGTGTAAACCAACACAGAAGAATTTAGTAGAAAGTCTGTGTGCCACCACATAATATGAGGAAACACAGTCATCTGTGCCTTGAACAAACATTCTTGAAGACCTAACATGTGCCAGGCAACACACTAGAAGCTACTGGTGGGAAGATGAAAAACACAGTTCAGTGGAATAGACTAATAAATGGGGCAGGGTGGATTCTGAGCCATTCACCAAGAGTTAATACAGGAAGAAACATAGGTCTAGGGAGAAAAAAGAATCATTTTAGAAATATTGCATTTGAGGTTTCAAGGGAACAACTAATTGCAGATGTCCAAAAGATAGTGGGAATTACAGTTCTAGACCTCAAGAAATATCTAGTCTAAGATATAGATTAAGTTATCATTATAAAATAATATCTATTAATTATGTGCCAGCAACTGGGCTAAACACATTATGTTATGTTATTTCATTTAATATTCACAAGCAACAAGATAGGGATATTAAACCCTAGAAAAAGACTAATATAGAGATGATGTAATTTGCCTAAGGTCACACAATTAGTAGTAGTGGAAGCCTTGAAGTAATTGCAATGAAACAGACATGATAATTAAAAACTATTAGACAATTATACATAGGTCAGTTTTTCTACTCTTTCTCTTGGAATGGCTACAAATAAACGAAATGAATGTTTGTTACATTCTGTTGAAATAGACTATATATAAATCCAAGACACTTATTTGTAATAAATTTGTAATAAATCTTATCCAGGAAGAGAGAAGTATTAACCAACTAATTCTACATTAAAGCAACATGTGGAGAAAAAAAAAACCAAGGTGGGAAAAATATACTGAACTCACAAACAATGAGTCTTAAGGATGAAATCTGCATATCGACTTCCTAAATGAGCACTGCTATTTATTCATCTTCTTTGAGTAAAGTAGAAGCTACTTTACAAAATGTTAATACAAAGTACACTTGCAACATTACGTTAACACAAAGTATAACCTTCAGCATTCACCCAAAGTGGAAAAAAATTCACACACAAAAAATAGGATGCAGTTAGGACAAGAATGGTGTAGATCTCTTCATTTGTCCGCTTATTTATGTAATGAAGAAAGATTAAATTTCCTTATACGACAGACAAGTGGCGATAAACACGACTGTACTGCAAAGAGAAAGGGAATTGGCTATTCCACGGGCTTAATGGTAGTTTCGACTTTACGTGGAAAGTTTTCAGGCAGTTAAGAAATAGGAAGCAACTATCATTCCAACTCACAACAGTAGTAGTACAAACCCACTTCTTACTCGCAGGTTAAAATTAAAACAAAATAAAAACCTGCAGTCTGGCCTCTTTAGGTTTGATTGACAGAAAAGAAGCCTGCCTATGTGTTGCAGAGAGATGTCAGCTATCAAGCAATACCCCTTTCCTCTCCACCGGTAAGATTCAAGTATACATGATTTTACTACGAGTTAACAGAAAACAGGTATTTATTTACAAATGAAAGAATATTAAATTAGTTTCAAATTTAGGGAACACTGTCAAAGTTTTCGTTTGTGGTCGCTCTGGATCCCTCAGATTTCTTCAGATATCAGGAATTTCCCATGGCTTGACTAAAATAACGGAGCGGGGACTAGACTCTATACGAAGTAGCTCGCATCTTCAGAATGGCCTATGGCTTCACTTCGAAGAAACAAAACTATTGCTTTTTCTAACAATAGAACGTCCTTGCAGAAAATCAGAACCAGTGATTTTTCTTCAAAGGCCGTTTTGGGACAAGAACGCTGAAAAGACTAATTCCTCCAAGAGTGATCTTAAGAATAGAAATTGGGAAGGTGTTGGGTAAATTTCTTTTTCTAAGGAGAGAACTTTTCAAGAGGCGACCGAATGTAGAAAATTGACTAGAAAGTGACCAGAGCCCTCCCTCGGGCCGCAGCGGACACACCCCCGTGTCTGGGCGAGCTTCGGCCGCCGCAATGTAAAGCGTGGCGGCGGACACCTCTTTCCCCTCGGACCAGCTTCCGCAAGCCTGTGTAGACCCCGGCGTACTTTCTTTGGCCTCTGAAGGGGAGGAGCCCACCTCAGTTACTGAGCATCTCCACAGGGGCCGAGGCGGGTGCTGACAGGAAAGGAGCAGGGGCGCCGCAGGGGAAGGGAGAACCACGTGAGACGCCAGCCTGACCCGGCAGGGGAGGAAATGAGGACCCAAGGCGGCCAGACCTGGCCCTACCTGCCCAGCTCCCGCAGGGCCGGGATCATGGAAGCCAACTCCAGGCCATGCTCGCCCATGCTGAAGCTGCGCGGCACTCGTCAACGACGCGGATGCAGGCTCCTGGCGTTTCCAACGCTACCTCTAGCGGAAAGAGACGGTGGCTGACGGTGCCTCGCGGGGTCCAAAACTCTTCCCATAAGCTGCCGCTGATCTGATTGGTCAGGGCGGATTTTCTTTTCCGTGTAGGACCCGGGGGGAGCTGGGAGGCCGAAAGGGGACGGGGCCAGCGGGCCGGGCGCGCGTCGGTAAAGTTTCCCGGGTATTTTCCCTGCTAGCTCGCAATGTTGCGCGGGTCAGATTGTCAGAGGGGTGATCCGGAGCGGCTCTTCGTTGCTGCTCCCGGCCTGGCCGGCTCAGCGAAGCAAGATCCCGGAATCCGGGGAGAAAAAGGGTTTGGCGGCCACCGGCCCAGACACCCTCGCTTCATAAATGTGAGAAGTGAGGAAATTCAGCGAGTAAGGGTCAAGAATAGACCCCTCACCAACCTGCCATCAGGTTTTAGGTGTTCCTCATTTTCCCACCACTGTCTTGACAACCTTTCTGAGAGAAACGGAGCAAAAGGTGGGCTCCTCCCTCTGCTTCCTATATTTCAACAATTTTTTCCCCAGTTAAAGCCACTCGTTTATTGAGGATTCATCCAACTTATATTTAAAAATGGGACTGGGTTGTGTTTATATGTGTCTCATCAAATCTGCAGCAGTATTGTGTATGTTTACGTCACTGATTTGGGCTTCATCTACCTATGATTTTAATTTTTAAAATAAATCCCTCGGTTTTGGCTCTATAGATTTTCTAGCTTAACCCAACTTGTTTATTTGAAAGATGACCATTAAAAGAGACTGTCAAAATTATGTATTTAACTAAGTAAAGACATGCAGTGTATTTACATTTGTTCATTGGCACATGGGGCTAATTGTTGATACAGTATATAAAAAAATAAAAATAAAAAATCAAAGTGATGAAATGACAACCAGATATGCTCCTGCCTCAGGGACTTTGCATTTTCTGTACCCTCTGCATTGACCTAAATGCCTCTCTCTCATTGCCACTCTTTATTCAGGTGTTTGCTGAAATGTCACCATAGAGCCCCTCCTCATGTGAACTAGCACACATGCACTCACACTCTCTTTCCCCCTCATTCTGCTTTATTTTTCTTCATGACACTTTGAACCAGATGATATATTACACATTATTTTATTGACTCTCTCCTCCATTTAGACTATAAGCTCCTTGAAAACAGGGTTTTGTCTGTTTTGTTCACAGCTAGTTCTTCAGGACCTAAAACAGTGTCTGGCACATAGGTGGTGTTCAACAAGGATTTGTTGAATGAATGGTTGAATAGTATAGTGGAAAGAACATGGGATTAGGAGTTAGAAGCCCTGGACAAATCCTCATTCCACCTGCTAGAAACTGTATGACCTCAGTAAAGTTCCTTATCCTCTCTGCACTTCAGTTTTTTCATCTACAAATCTCTACTTCACCAGACTGCAGTAAAAATTAAATAAGAGATGGTAGAGGGTAGAGTTATACAGTGGAAAACCATTTCTTGGTTAAAATGAATGAACTATATTACACTTGGATAGATAAATTCTGAAAATAATGTTGAGTGAAAAAAGGGATGCATAACAGTATTTTATCATTTATATACAAGTTTTAAACTACAAAATAATATTTTGTGCAGGTTAAATATACATACATATGTGACAAAAGTATAAAAACATTGCTGGAAAGGATATACATCAACTCCAGGGTAGTGGTACTTCTGGGAAGGGAGAGAATGGAATGAAATGATGAGGCTTAAACTGTATTTGTGAGGGTTTTCTTTTAATAGGGTCTTAAGTAATCATGGCAAGTTTAACATTTTTTATATCTGGGTTATGTTATATTATTCTTTGTGTGGTTAGGATACCCCAAAATGTACAAAAGTAAATATATTTTAAAAGCTCAAATTAGATAACATGAAAAACATTTTATCAACTAAAAAGTAACAAATGTTAGCTATTATTTTTAGATATGAGGAAAGATTATAAAAATTGCACTGCTATCTGGAAGGCAGTAGCTGAATAGCATTGTAATTCTAAAGGGCACTATACATTCCCAAATGTTGAAAATAATAGAACCTCAGTAACTCAATTTAATTCAAAAAGTAATTTTTGTGCAAAGTATTGTCTAAGTACTACTGTGACACAAAGATGAGGAAAATAAAGTCAATCTCAAGGTAATGTACAATCTGTGGATATAGGAAGGATGTAATGAGAACCCCCAAAATTAAAAGCAAAGCAAAAAGCCAATGAATACCATGAGAGAGTGTTGCAACCCAGGTCCTAAAGGACATGGGTTGGGGCAGCGGCAAGACCAAAGGACACAATCAGCAAGGTTATTGGGACTTATGGGCAGGAGAGATTCTTTCTGGTGGGGCGGTCCGGAGAATGAAGACAGCGCTCCACAAAGTGGTGGGAAAATGCGGGGCAATATATAGGGTCTTACAACAAAGACATTTCATGACAGAGTTACATAAACGGGGTCTGGTAATGTTATTGTAAGAAGGAACTGTGCAGCTTGGGGAAAATTACAGTCTATGATACCACCTGTACATTGTTCTCCTGTGAGGAGATTTGTTACATTTTAACTTGTGTCCTGGGGCATGCAGGTGGCTGCAGGCTGTGGGCTCAGTTTCCCTTAGGGAGGGGAAGCCAGGTCCCAAGACTCCCTGGACCCCTACAGAGATATATAAATAGGATATATTGAAAATATAGATGAGGAAGAGATCCTATCTACTCCAGTGGAGAGAGGAGGTAGAACAGAAAGGGGATCAAGGAGAAGGTAGCACCAAATCTGAGATAGGACTTGAAGGATGAGTAAGATTTGGACAGACAATCATGGAGGAAGAGGCATATATTCCAATTAGAGGCAATAGTATGATCAGAAACTAAAGAGCATTATTAGGGAGAGATGAGTGGTCATTTGGCTGGTGTTAGGGCACATTTAGAGACTTTACAGACTTCAGTAAGCAATGAAGTGGAACTGAAGCTTTTCTATAATCACAGCATACTCAAATCTGGCAGGAGGGTATAAAACAGAATAAAAGGCACACAGCTTTCCAAAACCCTCCGCAGCCTTTGCCACAGCCACGATAAGGAAGTGAAAGAAGCAGAATCAGCAGCAGCTGCCGACACTATGGACCCCCACTGCCAGAGCAGGAAGACACTGGAGACAGAGGTCTTCCAGGATCAAGGGGGGCAATGATTCTACCATTGCTGGGTCTCCCCCCTCCTCCCCGGGATAGGGGCCCGATTCCGGGAGGTCTAGGTCCCAGGTCTGGCCCGTATGGTCATGGTTGCTGGGCAGCCAATGCTGAACCTCCTTTTCCCGGGCCAGGCAATTGGGGTCCCTCCAGGCGAGGCTGTCACAAAGAGCAGAGAAACCCTCGAAGGCTCAAAAGCTGGTTTCTTACCAAGAATACCTGTCTGCCTAAGGATGGACCACAGGTTATAGAAGACAAATGGCCGCCCTATCTGCTGACACTTTGCCAAAAAGGGCCATTGTCTATATGAGGACTTCTGTGCCTTCCACCACCCAGGCATCAATGGATCTTCTCTCTGAGACTGTCCCTTCCCACCCAGGCTGGAATGAGCCCTCTATGACCTGGCAGCCATGTATTTCCCTGTGGTCCTGTGATGGCTACTGTTGAGGCTCTTCTACCCAACATCCTCAGTCAGTGACACGTACACTGTCATTCACCACCTCCCCAATTGGGGTTCAGAATTGTGTTTCCTAACTGTTGTGCAGTGTGCACTCTTTCTTCTGATCAAGCCTCAAGAGACTTGCCTTCAGGACCCCATCTATGCTCCCTTCAACTGCCTCCTGGATCTGCTTACTTTTTGCCAAATGACTGCTGAGCAGAAAACTTTGTTGGT